>LUCM01004547.1:27270-50670 GCA_008360955.1 Fasciolopsis buskii | reverse complement strand
CTCATTATCTGCAGTCTCAGTTCGGGTTGAAGAATTCGTGGTTTTTCATGCCGGCCGTTTGTCTGTTGGTCATACTGTCAGCTATTTTACTAACTAATGTCAAGGTAATGAGAAGATCAGTGATAAATAATGATGCGTGCAAGTTTATTCCAGAATACCAAACATATTTTTTGAATTAACTTGTCGCTCGGATTGGAAAATTACTTGCCGAAAGATAGTTTCCCGTGTTTTGCTTGGGTCTTTTCATTCATTTTTCCACCTTGACTCCAGACTGATTTTCTTAGACGTATAGCAGTTTGTATTATGTCAAGTGAGTCACCGATGGATGAATCAAAATTGCCTTGAACTATCAGACTTTCGCATTATCCATACTTTGAATCCACATTATAAATCAGTCCATCGGTGGAACCGGACCATCACTGTGACTTGCATGACTTTATTCAAACACATTCGGTCCAGTCCTACCAATTTAAAGGTCTTGGGGGACTAAAATCTCTTTCTGAAGCAGTATTCTCAAAGTTGGTCGAACGTTTTGAAAGACGAAGAACGTCCGATGAATAACCGTGTGATTTTTAAATGGACTTAGTATCCATTCACGCGCCTACTGACCCAGATGAGATTCCAGTGAGATGTCACTCATTAATGAAGTCAGTTTGAAAAACAAAACAAACGAAACAATTTGAAATGAAGCAGTCGGAGGATGGCAGACATTTTGATTTCTCCTATATCAAACTGTCAATAAAATGGATGAAAATGATAGATGACTAATTTAAGTATTAGGACCCGACTACCGTGGGTAATCGAAACGATGGCATATTACATCTACCAACAAGGCTGTTATTAACAGTATATTATTCGCAATTAAGATAAATTTAAGTGTTTGAAAATTCGAAAAATGCGAGCCTGGCAGCAGATTTCAGGTGCGATTCGCCTTCGCTTTGCATCGACCCGAGTTTGTAATTAAGTCAGGCAGAATTTGATGTATAATTGTAATTTCGGTTACGTTGTTTCAGAACAGCTGATTTGCCAACGTCACTGTACTCGGACATATGGCGGGCAAGGGGTCCTTACAGAGGAATTCGTGAAATGTACATCCAAAATTAAAATCATGTCATGATCGACTAGTTTGTCCGTCAGACAGTCCTCGACTGATCATTTTTCTATC
Organism: Fasciolopsis buskii; assembly: GCA_008360955.1. Classification (NCBI taxonomy): domain Eukaryota; kingdom Metazoa; phylum Platyhelminthes; class Trematoda; order Plagiorchiida; family Fasciolidae; genus Fasciolopsis; species Fasciolopsis buskii. The sequence continues at coordinate 49,505 of LUCM01004547.1, read as the reverse complement.
CTGAAACAACGTACTTTTCAGCGTTAATCCTAATTCGACGAGAAGACTGTGGAGATTAGAAATTGCATTTGACCGGACAGATGCCATTTATTTGTAAATAGGTGTAATATTTGGCTTGAAGAATTGAAGGTTGAATTATCTTAAGTGTCGTAAATACTACAGAATACCGAAGTGCTTCCTATTCATGTCGAGTGAACGAGATTTACGAATTCCTAGAAGCATTTTAGTATTGAACAAGAAATCATTTTCTTTATTTTTTAGTAAAGTTATAGGATCGAACTGCTAGGCTACTTTTACTCAATGCACACACGTGTTTTTGCCTATTACGGTGGCTTTAAAAAACACTTCACAGGCTTTCCGTAACAAACTGAATAAAAACGCCTTGACTGCTAAAAAACTTCAATACGAACAGAGGACGAAATCAAGGTGGACCAAATAGAGAGCTACATTTCCGGGCATCAGTAAACCCGAAAATCTGATTTTTGCCACTGAGAGTGCTTTTGCAAATAAAGGTTGGTTGACTTCACTAGGGGTTGGTCATATGATCTTTCACAAGTGTACTCTATTCATGCAAATTATCATCGATGTGTAAGTATTCCAAGGGCAGCACAAGGATAGCTGTTGATGCATCGTACACCGCAATGTGAAACACTTCAGCCGAATCGTACGAGCACACACAGACCCACGGCTGAGCTGACGGCAGGATACACTTAAACGGAGGCGGTTTTCGTGCCCGCACACTCTACCGGATGTAATTTGTGCTTACACTGCTTTGTTTCGAATTATATTAGATTTACGATTGCAGTTAAAAAGTCTCCAGGCCCATAGGATCAACTTGCCAGTTAGGAATCTGTCAAACTGGGAGACTTACCCATTGACCTCGTTCAAGCGCAAGCCCCTGTGAACACACAAGTAAATAGTGGTTCATCGTTTTGCGCTTCACTCCAAGTCGTCTGTGTTCTCTACCAACCAAGGCCAGTTTCAGACCTTCCTAATAAACTATGGTTTCATAAGAAACGTTTACAAAATATTGACTTAACCGCGAGAAGTTGACAAACACCATCACACTGATTCCCGGGCTGAACGGAAACAGTGAATCTGTTCACCACTTTCCCCATTTCCGTCTTTCTTTTTTTTATTTCTGATCACGTCCTAAATTTGCCATCATCAGATATCACTTACTTCCAATTGCTAAACTACACTTTTTTTCCTGTCTTTCCTGAAGGAAATGCCTGTCTTTTTAGTCCATAACTAAGCTGCCATATGCCGAATACCAAATCTTCACTTTTCCTATCTCAAATTTCGACTCACTTGGTTGAAATTTCGATTCTCTTCTGTTGTGTAATCTGCCCTTCCTCAACAGTGGCAAGTGATTACCTATCTTTCAAACTGGAAATTTACATATAACCTTGGAGGATTTCAATGTTTCCAACAGGGAGTGATTGATAGTATCCTCTTCTGACACTTCGGTTACGGGCAAGAAGCCACGCACACATCCAATCGGTCTGGTGACTGAGGCCATGCCCGCGATTTTATCCGCACTCCAATTGGTTCAGTCTGCCCATATGGTGCCATTCTTCTTCTTTTTGGCCCATTGTACAATTGTACTGCCTCACCCTCCATTAACCTAACTCGCCTTATCTATCACTATCATCAGGACATACATTTTGGAGCTAGAGTTTGGCTAACTGAGAAGGCTTTCACAGATTCTGAGCTTCCCACATCGGACTGACTATTGCTTCACTTCAGAAATTCCCGCATCGCCCTTCAACTTCTCCCAGGTTGATCTCTAAGGCATGAATCCTTTTATTCTACACTTTTCTAAACCCGACAAATCTGAATCTACTGAGTGATTTAATCAGGCACACGACCATGGTGCACTCTTGGAACTCTTAACAGTTAGTCCCCGGCGCCGCTCACTCACTTTCGCCTCCTACGTTCACGTTGATCAAGCTAGGAACAAGTGCTTGCCAACCACAATGATGGCTATAGAATGCTTCGCCCGCTGAAAATTCTCTTATCTGCTACGTGTGGCCTGAAGTTTTGGTTCCTTGCTAAAGCTGGCCGTAACTTCTGTCCCTCCAATTTCCTTTTCATCTGTAAACCTTTCGGTTATCCTGTTTATGAATCACACTAAAAAGATGATGATTTCGCTTCCTAGTTTATCTGTATTTTTACTTTGTCCTAATTTCCCAAAACTGTTTTATTCTTCCTCTAGTCCATCCTTTCTGTCTCGTATTAGCGCCAGGTAAATCCGCCAGGTGCTGTCATCGCCGAAGGCTTACGAACCACCTAGTTCTCAAAATGTTTGCTCCCTAGTTGGTTTCTGTTTGACGAAGCCTAGTCATCTACTCAAACTTTTATATTTCAAACCCCATAAAAACACGCCGGGGTTTGCTTTGTTTCTTCTGACTCGAACCGCTATTGTCCAGGTTCTCTCTCACTTGCTATTTCGAAAGTATTCGAAAGGGTCACCTCCGACCAACTCATCATCATCGTCGTCATTCAGCGCTAAATAACCTAGACGGCCCTTCTGACTGCTGTGATTCTTTTGTCGAAAACGAAGAACTGGTGAGCGACCGCGAACATCGATTTCGATCTCGAAGTTCATTCGGCGACCTACTGGGCCTTACGTCACGCTCCCAGTTGATTAAACTGCACGAACACGGAGAAACATGCTTAATTTCGCTTGCAGCCTTTAAGGCTATCGATCAAATTTGGCAGGAAAGTACTCCTGTGGAATTCCTTACTTTGGGATTCTTCCCAGCTCTTGTATCTTGAATGTCGGATTTCCTCTGAAAACGAACCACTTCCGTCCAGATTAACGGAGTCCTGCTCCATCCATTTGCTGTAAATGGTGGCAGTCCCCAGGATTCAGTACTCGCGCTCACCATCTTCGTTTTATTCGTTTGTGATATTTTATCTGTTTTTCCTAATCCAGTCCATTCTCCTCTTCTATTCCTCACCGAACTTCTCACCAAGCAAAATCGAGAATCGATCGTGACCGTTGTGTCGCCAGGATATTTCTAAACTCCGTTCATAAACATATCTTCTGGAATTTAGCAGTGATATCATATTTACTGCTTCCAGAACCTGTCCTCTTTCAATTTCCTTAGAGCAACATTCATTCTTCCCGTATCCGTCTTTTGAGTCTTCGGGCTTATGTTCAACAACTGTTCTTTATCTTCTGGGTTTGGCCGTTAGTTCTTCAATATGCTGTCCTTCCTTCAAATCTCAGCTTACTTCCTATGCCCCAACCACAGATGGCCTTCTGTTTCGCGCCCGCCTTTTCCCCGTCTAGGTAATCTTCTACTGCTGCGTAAAGCTTAACTGTGCCCCGGGGGTAGGGATTCATTTACTCTTTTTCCGTTTCCTGTCCGAGTTCAGAGAAAGGCCACCCGGCTGATCGACAATCTTTACTTAACATCTACTTTACAATGTTCGCTCCGCTGTCCGGCAGTCGCTTCACCACCCCTTTTCTATCGACACCATTCTGGTTTTTATTCTTTGAAGAGCACGTCAGCAGTTCCTCTCTCCATCATTTTCTCCCACCTTTCTTGTACACCGGTAGCTGGTTACCAGTATCAAATTTCCGCTTCTAGACATAGTACCTTGGCTCCAGACGGGTAATCTCTTATGACCAGCTGGTTACCACACCTGGCCTAATGAAACCTTGGGTGATCCAATCATTCCAATTTTCAAGGTCATTATTTTCAGTTCCATCTCTCCTCCCTGTGATGGGCTCTAGTGGCTATGGGCACACTTATTTCACTACACGCATGCTTCAAGAATGTCATAAAAAATTTCGTTTAAATTTTCTGTTTCTCCTAAGTTTCAAAGTTGGGAGATTTCCCCTCAGTTTCCGTTTTCGCAATCATTGTCTTTTTCTTTTCGGAATCAAGATCTATTTACTGACTCTTACATGAATGTCTCTAACAGGTTTCTCTATTACAATATCCCTTTTGATTGTTGGGATCAACCCCATGGACCGGATTTCAAATTGTTTTTAATTACACAGTCGGTAGAATTTAATGCATTCTTCAAAGATGAAGGTGTATTCTCACGCAGTTTGAACGAGACAGAATCCATTCAGCTAACCCAAAATGTATGAACCAATGTGCGGGTTTCGTTTGGTGCTGACTGAGTGTTTGTCAAAGGAACCGGGTTAGATCATCCAACCGCAGAAAAATGGCAATAACAGAAACGATAGATAGGAAATCCAAATGCAATATAAGCTCCGGAGGTAGTAAAAATAATACGATTGCTATCACTACTACAAATGGTATCTTTGCTAATACGATTTGTGCAAAAATTAACTGTTTATACCCGGGCACGTCAGAAGTAGAATTCAGTCTCCAAACTGTTTCCATTTTAACCTAAACTAGTCTTATTTAACTGTTGTGGAAGTAGAGTTTTAAAAATGAATACTTGGTTGATTACGCCTTCAGGTATCAGACTGTCAAAACTGGTCACCTAGTGATGGCTAAAGATATCCCCTATTGGCCACTATTCAAGGCCAAAAAAGAGTCAGTGTTCGCAACAGAGATTCGTAGGCGAAGGATCACAGATGCTCTCGGAACCGAAATCGATGCAAGCGTCCGTGGTGGAACACTAGTGCTTCGTGTTTGATCGTGCGATTGTGTCTTAATCGATTATTTGATTCTTGACTGGGGGGTGTTATGTTCATTTGGACGGAAATGATGTGAGGCAACAATTATGAAGTAAATTTCGTTCATCTGCTTAGGTTTGGAAATCATACAGATTGAAATCGAACTGAACAGAGTGACTAGGACGGAGAAGAATCAGACTTCTTGAAGCCGGCACCCACGACTTTGGGGAAGGCCGTAGACAATCTTTAAGCCCTAGGCAACGTAGCTGTCATTCTCATCATGCCGGTGACAGGATGTATAATAAAATTAAGTTTCCTGTTCACGGAAAAACTGAAACAAAACACAACTGGTAACATTTTCACCAGTGAGATGGAGGTTACTGGCACGCAAAATTTCGTTTCTAGGGTTGTCCCTAACTAGCATATTTTGGTTGGTATGACCGGTGATCTGACATTTGGGAGAATAGTGCTCCCTAATAAGGACGACATATTTTGTTAGTCACCCAAATGAATCGATCAATGCTTACTGGTCGTTATGATGAAGGACCAACTGAACCGTTTGTGTACCGGGTGAAGTGGGCCTGTTGCTGTCAGTCGCTTCAACGTAAACAAATGGCCCCCGAGTCAGGTGTTTGACCTTGACCAACCCGAACTAGCAGTGTCTCTCTGGGCCCAATTTGTGAACGTACGAGAATCGTGATCAGGTGGACCGATCGAACGCACTGGCCCAATGAATACATCTTTGTATGTACGAGTGGGACTGCTGGTTCACGGTTGACGATTTTCGATCGTTAGTAGATGAGTATGCGCAAACATGTCAGTGACAGAAGGAAGAAGAGTTTGTGTGCGCATCTTATGGCAGACAGCGAAGTTCACCGAGGCCGATCACTTATTAACATCAATTAAATGATACGAAAGAGGCAGTTAAGCGGAGTTTTACTTTCTCTCTCTCTCTCTCTCTCTAAAAGTGATTACGCTATTCAGAATAAAGAAACTGACAAAATCAAGTCAGTTGTTGATAGAAAACAATGACCAGTAAATGATGCTGAAACCTGCAGTACCCAATTAGGCTTGCTTTCAACGTCCAAAATCAGCAACCCTTTTAACAATCCCACCAGTGGAACATGCAGTAACATCCACCCCTACTACTGAGTGTTTGGATGGTGCCAGAATGTTAGCACAAAAAGCGGCTAGCAATGGGATACCTGCAATTCGTAGGTTTGGACCGGCTCTACTTGTCAGCCCGAAAAAGAGAAGCCTTAGACAGGTCTTAACAGAAGACAGTGATGTGGTGATTACACCGTAGGGATGATAGGAATTTAATCGGTACGTGGAGAGAATGCACCGATTTTTGCACATTCAGTCTATCTTACAGTCAGGATGGTAGTGGGATTTTTCCGGTTTGAGGGGTGTTCTGATTGGCGTTAATATATAATTGATTCTAGATAACTTTAGTGAAAAATGATCGACCTTTCAGACATTTTGATATGGATCGAATTTGTGGGTAACTGTAACAAGTGGGCAATTGTTTAAATAGACGACCGCATAGTACGCAGGGGGCCGTCTGTTGTTTTGGTCGAAAAATCTGCAATTACTGCAGAGTTGTCTTCTGAAAAATGCACCAGAAAGCGCAGAAAATTGGTCCTCACTTTTTTACTTCAGGGATAACGAATCTTTCTGCTAAAATGAAGGTGAACATATACCATTTTGTCTTCCCGATGCGCAAATTGGAGCGCTTGTATCCTTAACTCGATCATTGCTTTTCAAATTTTCGTACCGTCGGAAAATGTGATCCCATCCAATTTGGATACCTGGATTTTGAACCCCATAACTTCCTTGATATACAGTCGATCGAGTCATACGATATGCCTGAATCGCGCAGCCGCATTCGAATAGTTGCATAAATTTTAAATTTTAACCACCATCACCACCTTCAGCAGCAGCAATAACGTCAACATTAGGGGCAACAACAACACTGCTACCACTGCCAACAACAACAACAAAACCAACAACAACAACAACAACAACAACAACAACAACAACAACAACAAAACAGCGACACCCACCACCGATTTGCGCTGGTAACACCTGCAAAACCACCTGCAGTAACAGCAACAATAACAACAACATAAGAGACTTAAGAACCAATCAAAAATAAAAGCTTTGTGCGAGTACGTGGTTGTTTTTCTACCGCTATTGACAGAAAAATGCAAATTACATGAGCATGCGATGAAGTAACCGTAGGACAGGGACGTTTGGGATATGACTAGTATATGTCCATGAAAAATGAATCAGCAGTTATCCTAACAACTGATGCGGAAGATCAGTTGTCTCCACGTGTTAGCAGTCCAGGCAGTCGGCCAATGGCTGTTGTTTGATGACTACCGTGAAAATTTATTCAGCATGAAATACATCAAGCGACGGTAACTGTTTTTTTACGGGCCAAATATATGACTAATTGGTGAGAAAGATTTCCCTTGGTAAGCTGCATCAAATGATTAACCACGCTTTACTATTTCACGTCCTATATGACCGAAACGATTATCTACAGTCATCATCCCCAAAACGGACACAATCACTGATAGTGTTCAGAAACATGTGAACGGCTTATGTTGAAAGCGCCTTCCACACCTTGGGTGGTACAACGCCGTGCGTTTCCTCTTACCACATCTCTTTACAGTTTAGCACATTGAAGATCATACGGGTGCAAGTTTTCGACTGCTGTAAGACGTCACTTTCCTTTCCAGATGTCATTCGTTTGTGGTGAACTAGGGCGAAAAATATATCCCACGTAAAAGAGCAATTACATGAAACAAAATTTGATTTGACACCTCCGTGACTGGAGCTTACTGCTTTCCATGAAGGTTTTTACTTATGTACTACCAGTTGCAGTTTTCAAACCCTAGCACTTTTTTCTTTGTTCAACGGAAACAACATTATGGACATTTAATTGTGTGTATGCTTTCCAGCGATTTTGAACACTGATATCATTTGTACGGAACAAAAATACGTAGGTAAATACTAACACAAGTTTTGTCTTGTTCTTTCCGTGTTTTCCCCTCTGGCTAGTAATCGATCTCTGTGCCTGTGACGGCATTGATTCCAACTTGTTAAATATGAAAAGCGACGCTATCTTCCGCCCAGAAATAAATATTGCTTCAATTTGAACTAGTAGTTCCGATTTTCATCACAGAAGGAGTCTTTTTATTTCTAAGCTTTTTGAAAAACCTCTGAAATATTTTTCCACTTATTGCCAAAACTCAACAGTATTTGGGAAGCTGAAGTGGCACCAATAACCTTGGAATTCGATACCGTTCCTGGAATTAATTCAAGAAAAATTCCAGTTGTCATTGTGTAGGTATTAATTTTAACTCTTTGAATGGAATGACATTAGACTTACTTCTGACGTAAATCATACATCAGCGGCCGCTTTCATTTATGAAATAGAAGCCATCAGGCCATCACTAACGTTCATCAGTTAGCTTCTTAAGATCCATAGAACACCCACATTTGCCAAGTCCTAGCTGGGATTCGAAACGAGCTCGAGTAGACTAGTATGAGTCGAACTAGTAAGTATGAGAACAAATCTCAGTTTCTACTATTTTTTTAACAACTGGTTTTTCTGTATCATTTACGCAAAAGAGACCAGGTCAATCAACGGCTTACAAAATCCAGATGACTGGAATCGAAACGCCTTCACATCGGGACTTCCATGTTTATGTTTCACACTGAAAATCGTCCAACCACGATCCCGGTTGGCGTTCGACGAACGTTTTTACGTAAGCATAGTGTGTCTTGGCATAGTTTTGCCTCGGGCTACTGAGAAGTGACACTCCATTTCTTGCAGAGCACTCAACTCACATGACAGAGGAATGGTCACATGTTCAGTGGTTTCATTTACCTTAGTCTTTCTTAGCAAACATATGCAGCAACAATATGCCATCCTTTTTTGTTTACAAGATAGTCATTATTCAATATTTTCGTGAATGAATCAACTTGAAAAAGGGAATTGGTTAGTAAAAGCGATATCGATAACCTCAACTTTCAATGGAACTTCCACGATGCTCTTACACATCAGCTAACCTGTTCGAACGATAAATCTGAATTTAGGTTTCAAATTTGAGAACTGGACTGCGATTGATTCAGCGGCAATCGAGCCGATGTGAGTACTTTGAGTAAGAATTCCTCATGTATAACCCATTCAGTTTCTCTTGAGTGAGTGCCTTTTTGAGAGTATACAAACAGGCGAATCGACTGATTTCACAGATTACTTTGGATTGGGCACAGTTTTTAATTATCCCGCGGTCGGTCTGTATGACAGCTGTTCTTAAGTGCTGTGCACCAATTGCAACCTTGCACTCTCGTCCGCAAGGCTATCCACGAATTCCAGTGATCCGCGACTCTCTTATAATCTCAGAACTTCTCTGAACGGAGCTGCACAAATACGCCTATGAAACTGCAACCAAATTAGGTTCATTCAACAGCGTTTAACAAACTGCTGTCCAGTTATATGTGCACCAGAAATTCACGCAGTGCGGATTGTTGAATTTACGGTTCACACTCGTGCATCGTTCATCTCATGACCAGATCACTCAACCGGAAAATGAATTCGCATGGGAAAATTCACTCCGTCTTTGTGCCGTCAAAAAACTCTGTCGGGCATACGCATGTTCTGGATCAATGCAAGCTGCTTGCCTTAGCGATTACTGGCGGCAAAATTAGTCACGATAATGAATGGTAAACTAAATCACTGACAAACCTGTGGTATGGAATCAAGTTTGCAAATGCATATCCACACTACGGTTGTTGTTCTTTCAAATCCGAGTTACTTCTGACCATACTTCAGGCTTTATTTCCAACTACTCTCGTAATTTCTTCTATACTATTAACAGATTTTGATCTCCTACGCCACCGTGTCCGTGAGATTAGACCCCTTTGCTGACCCGGTTATGGCCATGTGGTGTGCACGTATTTCGTGTGAAATTCACATCGAATATCCCTCCCACTCTGTGTTTGATGGTCACTCCGAATGTCGGTCAGACCGCAAAATGCAATCCTTTGTCTTCATTAGGTCCTAGAGAATTAAGCACCAGAACAATACGCGTTGGTATCTTTTCTTGGTCGCTCGCTTACTTGTGAACAAAGATCTGATCAGAGCTGAGCTACACGCGGACCTTTTGCCATCCATGTTGCATTATTTCCCACATATTTTTATTACTTTTAATATTTCGTCATGGACCGTATTTTCAAAGCTGAAAGATGAGTTTGGGCCTGCCTGCAATAGAGTAGGGCACAGTCAGGTTGGCATGTCTCGCCGCAGCAACACAACATCACCGGTGTGCTGCCGTCGCGTGAACAATGAAAGCGAGGATTGGGGCCACGATTCGGAACTCCAACCTGTCTGTGGGCGAAAGAAAAACGATGTTCGAGGTCAGATTGTTCGAGCCAAAAGTAGCCTGTAAGGTGAGGCGGCAAATTGGCTCAAGACAGCTTTGTTTCGGTCCGATGAGTCATGAGACAGTGATTGTGCTCTGGGCACAAGGCTGGCCGGCAAGCCCTTTTGGACTCAAATGAATTACGTACTTGGCAAGAGCCCGAGCCACCGCAACCCGGAAATCTGGGCGACCAGGCCCTCGACAAAATACTGGAACGTCAAAAAAGGGATCTGGTTCGCCTGACGCATTCAGGGCCAAACATCGGCGTTATTGAAATGAAAACCAAAGGGACAATAAGCCCCAGAGATGACAGCACTCGGTCGACGAGTTTTAGCCTCAAGAGATTCACATGTATCGTTTTTCACACTGTCGTGCTGACCAGGCCAAGGCCATTTGCTCACTAACTTGATAAAGCGGACTGGGGTTGAACTAGAACCGCTACAGCTAGGAATCGGGACAAACAAAACTGTAGCTTAGCCGACTATGAGTTTACTGTTTGGCTGTTTGGCTGTTTGGACTAGCAAAGTAAGGGGCTCGGTACTTTGTATCGAACAATGCAAACAGAGAATACCACAAGCCTAACTTTTGGGGCCTTTTGTCAGAATTTTGATTAGGGAATGAAAAGAAACAGTATCCTCTGATTTTCCTTTTCTTTTGCAAGAAATTGCACCACGTTGAAAGAGAAAATTGGGAAATGTCCCATTGTAGTGAGTCAGTGTCCTGAATTGCGATTCAAACTGTAGGTTAGAAGCATTTTATCAGATCGAGGTAATTTCGATATAAACGGACCCTCTAAACTCAAAATTGTTCACTGGTCTAGCCTTAGGCTGAATGCGTTACTGTAATCTGCTTGATGCACCAGACTACGTGAAGCTATACTCTCTGACAAGTCAAAATAGTTTCGGCCAATCTGATTTCAAGATCTCAGGGACTGTATTTTTCGCCCTGACAACTGGCATCGTACTTATTGCTGCTAGATTCACCGTCGTTCGTTAACTGGATTGAACTGCAAATGCTGCATCAACCAATGAGGAACTTGGCTTTAAATAAATGGAGCACATTTGTCCATAGTGAAAAAACCAAATGAGTACCGATAACTGTGTGATTATTCACCATTACCTATTTTGTTCACATGACTATTTCACGCCAATTACGAAAATGGACTCCAATGAGTAACCCGACGTCCAAGTTTCCGGACTGCATCAGTCCCATCAAATAGCCGGGGAATGCGAGGTAGACACTGAATAGTTGAACTCATTTAATCAATTATAGTTTTGCTGATTTTACCATTGGTGATCGAATAAAGAATTATCGCGACCTCTCCTTGTTTGTGACATTTCAGCCTTAGTCGTTCCCCATGATATCTATTCTTGGTTGATAGGCGAACAAAAAGTGTGCGATTAGAAAAAGTGTCAAAAAGAACCTGATAAAATCTGATGCGTCTGAGGGATTATTTGATTGTAATGTAACCAGCATTTCTGCTCAGTAGTTTTCAACCTTCATGTGGTTTTCTATATTTTTGACTTACTAACACCTTTCCATGCCAAACGCACCGATATACCGATCGAGGCCTTCAAATTTCGTTGCCCAGCCACGGAACGTGATGGCTATCCACGGTTCAACGCGATTCGCTCTTGTCACAAACTCGTTCGTGTGCTAGACTAGGCCTACCTAGGTTTCACGTCTGATTTGCCAGTTACTTGACGTTTAGGTTAGGTGAGGTCATGTAGCAACTGGGGTGCACCAGATGTACCCTATTTTTGAATAGTAAGCTCATCATGTATCAGTTATACTTATTAATTTGTCGCTCCAATGTGATTGTTTCTTAAGTCGATCTTGAAATGTTACCGTCGCGTTTTCCATGACCCTGTGACTCGCAATTTGAATTTGATGGAAGAATCAGCACCAACAACATGAATTCATTTTTTATCAAACTAAAAATAATTAACAATTGGCATTCAGTAAATCTTATTTCGGTATCTAAGATCCTTGTATATTAGAAACGTGACTTTCGATTGGCCAATTACTTATAGGTAAACCGCGGTACCACCTGCCAATTGCAAATTTTATTACGGCTGCCCAAATCTGACTCTATCATAAATGGGATCCATAAAATGCAATTCCTGTGCCTGAAATTTATTCACTCAGTTTTTCCCATTTGTATCGCAAAAGTGTATACCTTCGTCCTGTTTTTTCTTCATTTACTGTTAGGAAACGTGAGGAAAGCGAATCCATTGGAACACGCGTTCAACAAATTAGATTTCTAGCCCGGCTGGTTTTTTGACGGGAAAAAGGTGAACCCGAGTTTCGAAAAATGAGTAGCCAACTGGTAAATAGCGCGAACGACCATGGATTTAGTAAATACCAAAACAACTCGAAAATACCTGTGATCGTTATGTGAAGATGAGGTACAATTAAAAAAAGTCGAACAAAAGATGGAAACATTTGTAAAAACTGATGTCAGCAAAAAGCACTATTAGCTCAGGAAAGTGCATTGAAACAACACATCATCAACAAATTGCCAATCTTATGCCGCAGAAGTCGAGTTCATTTGTGCCCTAATTGGGGGGTGGCAACTGGTCAAGAAAGTTCAAAGAGTATAGGCTTTTCCGATTTTCTGCCTAACCTAAAACATCAGAATGTTTTTCTTAAGGGCCACTCGTTTCTATTTCGAATCCTCGGCTAGCGATAGCAACTGTGGTCAATGCGCAATAACAAGTTACTCCATTTAGGTCGCCGTTTTCCGAATGAACATGCGCATTCACGTGTGGGCACACACACACACACGAGCGTTTGAACATTTGCGCTCTATGCACGTAGAGTTACGTCTGTCAAGTTAGACAGGTCAACTGATAGGTGAGATTGGTAGCGGACATGACTGGCATATCGACCGATAACGCAGGCCGTAGGCCGTCACGGACCCTGAGATCACGGGATTGCTTAAGAGGTATATGCCACAACTAGAAGCGATGCAAATAAAACAAGACTGAAAAAGCCGTAGCTTCTGAACCAAAATAGCTAAGATGACGATTTTAAGTGCATCCTATGTTTCACTACGACACTTGTTAAACGGGTTCCCAAATTCTACAACACTTGTAGGCAGTCGTCAAAAATAGGAGGCTGAATTCCAAAACCAAAATGAAAAGATGGTGCACCGTGATTATTATAGTGTCATGCGCCACCGTGAAATCTTCAATGGGCTTTAATTGAAGCTGTGGCCACTATAACCTCATTTGAATCGCTAGGAGCGTGAATGGATGAAAAGTGCATTTAAGAATCACCTGATGATTTGTCGGAGGATATTTAGCAGTAAGGATGTTAATCCGTTCACGCCCCTAACGATTCATTTGGGACACTAGCGAGAACCTAATAAAGCAGTGCACCAGTAAGGAATGTCTGAACAGCAGGGTACCAGATATGCATACCTGACGAGCGGCAATAACCGCGAAACCGGTGATGTTTTTCCGGACGAAACACTACTAAGACGAAAAGAAAAAAGGAGAAAAAGTCCTAATTAGATATTAGGTTAGAAAATGAGAATGCTCAGCGGAAAACTTGCAAGTCGGTCTGCAAACAGCACAAAAGTGCATAACAGTTCGCAAAATGTGCTCAAGGGTTGCCATGGTTACTAGCGATAATCCCATCAAATCAGGAAAGCCAGAGTCTGGTTTCCTTAGGAATTTTTTATACCAATGCTAGACGAAATGTGCTTTTAATTATTTGTCCTTTATTTTTGTTAGTGCTTACCTGGGTTTTCTCTTACTGGGCAGGTGACCGTCCACAAACGCCTCCAACGAATCAATAAATCTCTTAGGTTATTTCTTGGACGTCGCATGAGGAGAACTGATTAAATTTGTAATCACTCATTGACTGCGTCTGGGCTACAAAGCATTATCGATTTTCCATCCAGAATCGGTGTTATTTTAAAAAAATCCCTGTTAAAAAGTGGCTGTAGTCCTTTTTCATGTGTTTTGGTAAAAAGCATATAATTGCCAGTTCAAGGTGAACCGTTTCATGAACAGAATGGAAATACACTAGCCAAAGACTCCACTTACTGTCCGATATTTGTGAATTGACTTTAATGGGTGACAGCCAAGGCAAAGGTGTGTCTTGATTGGACGACAGTTCCGAGAGGAATTTGGAATGGGCATTTCCAGACGATCAAGAAATCTTTCAGTTGATTGAGCTACCGCGACAGACAAACACTTGGATTTCATGATAAGGTAGTGAGCAGTTTCTAATTTAGAAGTGGAACTAACCTCCTGAGTTGGAACGCAATTAATTAGGCCTGAAAAGGGAAAATAAAGGCAGAAAACACTGTTAGTCTTTGCCAGGTAATCTTACTGTTAGGTTCTCAAAACTCGTCCCATGTTTATTGTTAGCTCAGGTTTGCAAGCTATCTAGTTGATAGAAACAATTTTTTATTTGGATTAAAGAATTGGCGAAATCCTTTCACTTTCTGCCCATTAGCTAACATACCGGCACGTGTCACGGTAGGGTACTGTAATACAAGGGTTTCTCTTTTTTAACCGAAAAGCTTATCTACTTCAAAAATTTATCAGTAAACATTCACCATATGGACTTCACTGTGTGATAAATTGTAAAATACGGTCAGCTGATTACAGCTTGAAACGTGTGGGGAAATCATGAAGGATTTTCCAATATAGTAGTTTGTGACCACTGTAGCAAAACAAGTTGACAAACGGAACACTCTCCATATTCTTTGAATTCGACTGTTCAAACATTCTAAACGAAAGAAGGTTTTGGTTTGAGTTGCTTGATTATTACATAAGGAGGAAAAAGCGAGCAAACTTTATAACTTCGATGAAGCAGTTTACTCAGGGATTCTGGGCACAATTTGAGAGGAGTTCGCAAACGTTTTGGGATTCCTTACTGGGAACGGATCACTCTCGTATTCGGGATAAATACCGCAAAGGTTGGGAAATTATACGTTAGTGCACACTCGCATGCGCCCATTGTTCTTTTAGACGTGAACCAGTTACATTCAGTTTTGGTCAGATTTCCCTGAATCTGTGTATATATGACATTACCCAGTTATTCAGTGACTACGGCAAATGCTTATCGGCACTGGTGTTAGGTCGGTGGACACGGTTGTGACGTTTGGATGTGAAGGTCACGGGTTCGAGTCCTCTGACCACCAGTCACTACTCATTTTGGGATCCTTTTTAATGGTTGCGGAAGCTTTCCAGAAAAATTGATTCAGTTGTATGATAAATAAAGAAAGAAGTCAAATTTTGCTGCCGTAAAATGAAAGAAGCATTCAAATTCTTTGTACAAATAGTCAGTATCTGAGCACACGGGGCCGGGTGTATTTCTGAAAGCAGTTAGTCGAATCTCCCAGTTGCTCCAGTGACTTCAGTTTTAGCTAACGTGTTGATGGCTGTTGAGACTGCCAGTCAAATGTGACAAGTGGAGACCGTTCTTATTATTGTTTTAGTATAAACCACAGTTCACTGCTTTAAGCAGCAAACACGCTTTTACTGCTCAACATGCACATGCAATTGGACTGACAAAACCATCGCGACTGGCAATGAAACGTTTGTGATCGAAACACCGATCTCATCCATCAAAGCCCCATGAAAACCAACAACCTGAGCTACGACCAACACACATTTTCAATCCCAGGGAGACTGCTCAACTGTCTGCAGATCACGGCCGACTGATGTGCTGTAGGGGCGGTCATGTGAAAGCTGACGTTGCCTTTTTCAACCACTAAAGGTTATCCAGATTTTGTGATCCATTGCCGCAGAACGTCAGTTTTCGGCCGAAAGTCACGAAACCATCCCCGTGACCAGATTGTGTAAGCGATTGGACAGTGTATCTCCCCGCTACACATTATTGCTCTGCTAGGGGCCAATCGGTATCACCTTTTCCTAACAAGCACTTTATCCTCTTGTCCCATCGAACTGCGACAAGAAAATGATAGGAAATAGACTTGAACAATAAACACAGTACCCCAGTTCCCAATGAATAAAGATGGACAGCGCAAATTTTCTTCCAAAGCCCAATTAATTTCTTGAAAATTCCCTCTGAGCACAATGAGAATACACAATTTGGAAAACAAGCTCGTTTTCAGTAATTCGTACTCATGCCATTACATCACTATATATTTGGAAAGAATTCACTTTAGGAAGGATTGGAGTGGTCAGATAAAAATCCTTTCCCCACACATATTTTTATCTGACTAATCCAATCCTTCCTAAAGTGAATTCTTTCCAAATATATAGTGATGTGATGGCATGAGTAAGAATCACTGAAAACAAGCTTGTTCACCAAAATGTTTTCTCAAAACCAAATTAGTCAATGAAAATTACAGAAGGAAACTTCATTTTGTAATGAAATGATCCACCTCGAGCAGTCAACGCTCAGATATACACTGAAAATCATGGGAACTAGTCAGCCGGACTACCCATCAGGATTCGATGTTGTCAGAGCGAAGTAAACGTGGAACTGGATCTTCAGTCAACCGGAACTGATGCTCATTGAAAAAAATGCAGAATAGAATCATAAAAAATGTGAGTGGATGGTTGTTTAGGTTTAAATTACAGCCCTACAACGATTCTCTAACAGTTCGGGCCCTCGAAAATCTGAGTATGATCAGAAACATTACACTAATCCATTCTCTCTAGAGTATAGGTTGCAACAGCACACCGAATGCATGTAATATGATTACAGCTGACTCGTCCCACACAGAGTTCAGTACCAAAGTAAACTTCAAGATGATCGTCCTCTCTGCCTCTTACGTATTCACACACTCTCCCCTTCTCTAAGCACCTCTCCGTCTGTCTCTCTCTGTGAATGAAATGCGAATGTTTGATTTTATGTATATTTGTATACTTATGTTTGACTGTGTATCTACTTTTACGATCAAACCAAATGATCAATTGTCTACGTACCTCTAATAATTCCTGGTTTTATGATGTTCATCAAAATTGGTCCATTCCTGTCATAGCGAATCCATATCGTGATACCATAAACAACGGATGTGTTATCGATGAAAATCGTGTGGATTTCCGGGGGTGCCTATTTAGAATTATTTCAAGTTTAGTCAAAATACCAGGTAGCCGGTAATTAAGTATTTGAGAATATCTCAAAAAACGGATAAAACGAGTGACTGTAGTCTACGTGTTAAGCCAACGCTACCAATGGTTAAGTCCACACAAATAGGTTGATGAGATACCAGAGGGTGTACAATTTTGTTTTCACTGTTTAACAACTGTCGGCTGTGACCCTTAGATGATGAGGTTATACATGATTAATCATTCATGAACAAACTACCCTAGTTTGTGTTTCGCTTCAGGACGGGTATTAGTTAGGTGTGTACCTGAACAGCCTATGATTTTGTCCAAAATAGGAAGAACTTAACGGGCAAACTTGGCCAAGTAAGGGGGATAGACTTTCTGATATAAGTCTTAAAAATACTGCTACCAGACGTTTGGCACACTACACCATTTCGAGATTAAATTCAGAAAAATGACACTGAAATGAGAATCTGTGCAATGAATGTGAGAAAGATCAGGTAAACTTTGAGAACAAGCGGCTGTGGTAAATCACACCCATAAGTGATGAATCTCAATGGCCGAATCAGCATGCCAGCGAACTGTCCATGATTGGTCACCTGTCTTCTCACAATCCTCGTGAAAAGAGCTAGGACAGACCTCAGTGGTTTATCATGGGCTTCAGTGAATGGGCGGCAACACCCTGGGCTGCTCTAAGAGACAGGCAGCCAATCGTGGACTGGTGACTAAAGTGTTCAGCTGGTCAATGAAATACTCCAGGAACAAACGAGATTAACCAAAGCCGTTTGTTCTAAAATTAAACCTACATGTTGTCATTTTAAAGTTATTCTCTTTGAACTCACTCTTGAAATGGTATAGTCAGCATGGTTAAGTGTCATATAGGGTAGAGTAGTACGCCACATACACATCACTTTTTCTGTACTGGTGACACAAACGATTTAATAATTGTTTCAGTCAGAAGAATAACATGTTTATTTCAGTAGAAAATTTCTGGTAAAAAGACAGTCACACTCAAATTACACTGTTAGAAACAACTTTTTACTGCGTTTTAGATACCTATGGTTAAAAATAAATGCCAGACATCGAATGGTGCCTGTTTTCGTGTATCCTCAAAGATCAAATTTTGATTCCCGAGAAGAAAACTCCCAAATCTACAATCTCGATCTCAGTTTGCACATTTTCCCAACTTATTAATGGTCACAAAATAAGGAACGCTGTGGATGTTCGTTCTTGTTGATCATGCGCAGTTTAATCCGTATTTCTCAACTTTCAACCCGACAACTAACAAATAACGAAGATGCGGTAAAGAGCCCTACTTTATATTCTGAATAAATGTCGGTTTCCCGATTGGGATTTACTTGAGCACTTTCTATTGTTTGTAGTAGTCGATAAACCTAAAAACATCATAAGATGACGTTTGTACACAACCCAACTTAGTGTTCAATTTGCAATCACGCGGTTTTTAGTCGCCTACGATAAACGATGCAATAATTGTGTATGATGAAAGACTTCAGCTGGCCGCTTAAGATTTTCTGAGCGGGATGTCAACTTCTTACACCCTGTTTGCTAGCCCTCCACACTGAACCGATTAAACAAAGCACTTTGATAATAATTTTCAAATTTAGTCCTCAATTATGAATCTTACAGGTGTAGTTTTTTCCAGAACACGGTATTTTGTGGAGATACGGTACCGTCGTTCATTTGAGTGAAATATTCGAAGAGTTGGGGTCATATGGAACATAACCGACACAAAATCTCTGAGTAGATGTAATATGAAGCGCCGGTAGAAAAACAGACGCTTTAAACAAATTATCTTAAAAAGGTAGAGTTAATTCAGGAGAAG
Organism: Fasciolopsis buskii; assembly: GCA_008360955.1. Classification (NCBI taxonomy): domain Eukaryota; kingdom Metazoa; phylum Platyhelminthes; class Trematoda; order Plagiorchiida; family Fasciolidae; genus Fasciolopsis; species Fasciolopsis buskii. The sequence continues at coordinate 30,578 of LUCM01004547.1, read as the reverse complement.
AAACATTTGTGAGCGCACTGAATTCAGTTTCGTTGTAGTGGCTCTAGTTATGAGCTAGCGGGATCTAGAAGATTTATTGGTCAGTCTAGCTGCATGTTGCCGAGCGCACAGTTCACTCTAACACAGACTTCAGTTTATACCTTTGCTGATTTATTTACATTCATCAATTTCAGTTGTGGTCGCTTTACTATTTGCCCAATTCCACACTTTGACCGGTTGCCCAACTGGAAAACTAAAACCGTGGGTGCCACAATAACTTTGATGGGAGCCACAACGGGTGTTCCATGGGTCATAGTGATAAGTCACGTGAATCCGTATGACAGGCAGGAAACACGATAACCCAACATATAAGAACCTACTAGTTCTGAGTGATAGAATCTGTAGAGTGCATCAGAGAATTGACGCACCATGTACTGGATTCAATATAAAAGTTTACAACATCGGAGCGCCAAGATGTCAGTTCACGCTATATTTTGTGGCCGTTCGTAGCCTTGCAATGTTTAAGACACGAACATGAATGTTCTCAGAAGCAACTTTACGCCCGTAAGCAAATTCTCCTTGTTTACCAGTTTAACCAAAGGAGATTTAATATGAGACTCCATACTGAATTTATCAACAATTAATCACATTCAAGAATGCATGGCAGATGTCTGAGGGTACGGCGTGGATAAAGCTGTGTGTATTGGTAATTGTTACAAATAAGAAAAAACTTACAGAATAATTTAATCCTAAGGAAATTTTCTTTTGTTACCCAGCATCAACGGCGCATAACCAAGGTACTCGAACTGAGCCTAACATGCTCGTGGCAGTGACGAGAGCCCAGGTTGTCAACGATACAGTCAAATTGATGGGATAAAACAGAAGACGGCATTTGTCCCAGAGAAGGTAGTTAGTAAGAAGTGGTTGATACATGAGGAAGGAAATTTCAGCGATTGATTCGAATTGTTCTTCGGAACTCTACACAGATTATATCTTAGCTTCTCATTGGACTAATTTTATTGTGCGTATATTTATCTGTCTAAATAATCATAAGAGTGTGACTGCGTGAGTTTTATCAACTTCAGGCATTATGACAATCTTGTGAGAATGCCCGTCTGACTTTACGGTTTGCCTTCAGTTCAAAGTTCGGTTAAAAACCGAATTACCTGGACGTGTGGAAAAATAATCAGGCTACGTAGGTGGGTGATAACCGAAAAAGAGCACGATAAAGCAGAAGACTTTAAGAGAATGGTCTCCATTTTTCCATGAACGAATGCGCCGGGATTTTTTTTCGGCATTGTCTATTCTCAAACTTCTTTTTAAATTTGCACCCTCGCAACGAGTGACAAATACCGATAATAGCTGGTAAGATAGTTGAAATCTTATTGATATTACAGACTACATTTTCAGCAGTTGGAGCGTAAGGGAATTCACTTGCCGTCCAAGGTAAAATCCTTCACAACTCGGTCACATCGACACAAATCGACCACAGTAAGATATTTCAAAGAAAACCGGGTGATAGAGTATGGAGAAGATAGAAGTAGATGAACCGCACCTCAGTCAAGCCATTCGTATGCGTACATATACATACATACATACATACATGCATACATACATACATGCATGCATAAATACATACATACATACATACATTCATTCATTCATATATGCACCTATACAAAATGTGTATATACATGCCTACATACATGTATGGATATGTGCATGTATGTATATGTGCATACATGCGTGCATAAAGCGGCAAATTTGTTGCGGGCATGACCTTACTACTCATCGCAAATCTGGTGTACCCATACACCAAAATACGCACTCGATTCCAGTGAATGAGTTAAACCGTCAGGCAATAATGCGGACTGGCTGGAGCGAAAACAGAGGTTATGCTATCCCGTAGGTTGGTGGATTGAACTCGAAAATTCATTAGTTGAACCACAGGGTATCATGATAAGTTTTTCTTTCTAGTGTTATTGTTGTGGCTGGAGTAATTGTACAACTAAAATGGCTAACGGAAGAAGATAAACGACTAACCTAAGACAAGTGCTTTGTTCATTATGGAATTTAAATATTGCTCAGTAAGCGCTTGAGCCATCGTGTGATGATAAGTTGCGCGTTGTATGCTTATGAGCTTCCGCGATAGCAGACAACAATATTGGTTAACTGAAACATCACAGGAACATTTAGATCAAGTAAAGCTTCCAATCGATTGCAACCCCAAATATACACAATGATAACCATCAACATCGACAAGGAATGGCAAAGAGAAGCTTGGGGTATCACCAACCGCAAAGCATTATCATAAAATTGATCCCTCGTTCACAGAAATCTGATCACAGCTCCAATCTGGGGTTAACTGGATCAAACCAATAGCCACTAGACAGTGAGCAATGTAAAGCTGATATTCGTAATTGCAGTATCCTAATTAAAAATAATAATAAATGAAGTTGTATTGGTTCTTACTCCATGAGCTAAACTAAGCAGCAGAGAACACGAACCAACTCGCACCAAAATGGCTGATGTCTCGGACTAAGAATGGTAGCAAGATGAAACATCCATACATATGGCAAAGTAAACAAAGGGTCTAGTTCAGAGCGGACCGAACAGCCTATCTATTGATGACTTATTCCTTTATGACTGGCTTATGCCCGTAACACCAAGCTTAATGAGTGGCTTCCGTAGATCGGTAGTAAAGCTAATGGAGAGTGAGAAGGTGCTGCTTGTGTGCTCGTCTGTGTGCATGTGTGTGTGTCCGCGTGCACGCGAAGAGTTTACTCCAATACGAGAAAACCGCCCTGTGGCTTCAGTGCATTTCACTAATGTATGGTATTCACCGGAACTGTCAGAGTTTGTGGAGCCGTTCGTTGAAGGTATGAGTTTTCAAAGAACGAATTCAACCGTTATGAACAAGAGATGAAATGGCACCACAAATAATTTATTTCGCACGGCTTCAACACTGTTCCCGAATAGACCTACCCATATTCACGCATGTTCACACACCGTAGTGCAATTCATTCACTGAAACTATGTGCGCATTTTGGGGTGCTGGTACGCCAGATTTGCGAGAAGTAGTAAGGTCATGCCCGCAACAAATTTGCCGCTTTATGCACGCATGTATGCACATATACATACATGCACATATCCATACATGTATGTGGGCATGTATATACACATTTTGTATAGGTGCATATATGAATGAATGTATGTATGTATGTATGTAGGTATTTATGCATGCATGTATGTATGTATGCATGTATGTATGTATGTATGTATGTATGTATGTATGTATGTATGTATGTATGTATGTATGTATGTATGTA
>LUCM01004547.1:7087-26887 GCA_008360955.1 Fasciolopsis buskii | reverse complement strand
TATGTATGTATGTATATGTACGCATACGAATGGCTTGACTGAGGTGCGGTTCATCTACTTCTATCTTCTCCATACTCTATCACCCGGTTTTCTTTGAAATATCTTACTGTGGTCGATTTGTGTCGATGTGACCGAGTTGTGAAGGATTTTACCTTGGACGGCAAGTGAATTCCCTTACGCTCCAACTGTTGATAATGATGCTTGCAGTTTCAACGAGTTTCTTTCTCGATTGCTAGTTTCTAAGATTTCACTCGTCTCATCTAGACCCGATCCTACAATACATATTTCCTTATCGTTTTACTATCTGCTTTCCCCTCGTTCTGACAGCAAGTTTGCTTTACAGAATACCTGAAATATGTCAGTTTCTACTTTAGTGCTAACAAGATGGCCTTGGAGTGGCCTTGGAGTGGCACAACGATTCAATCGGTAATAGGTGCTTCGGTTAACCTCTCTTTGGATTGTTTTAGACATAACCAGCATGTTTTATTTTTGACTTTCCTGCAGAAAGTAAATTTACCTTGGAAGACGGTAGCTGCGGTGCAAACTGTTCGTGAACGTTTGAAACCTACTGGCGAAAGGGTATTCTATTGTGCAGAGCTGACTTAGATCGAGCCTCTAATTTCCAATCCAACAAATCCCTTGGCCATCATGTTTGAGAAAGGGTCACTCACTTTGTCCAGGTCTCAGCCGCCACAGAAACACGGTCGATTCCCACAGTTTAGGAGCACTTTCAAGTTGCGTGGAACAGCTGTACACTGAAAACTTCCAGGTCATCCTATACAAAATTTGTTGCTGTGCCAACAGTACACTGCCCTGTTGTTTCTCAGTCACGGCCTTATTTCAAAAATGACAACTCGTGAGTTGGTTTCCCTCGGACAATCTGCAGCTTTTTGTGGTGTGAGGATTCCATAAATCACATGCACATGCACCGTACGGGAACGGAATGTACCCGGGTTTGTGTTTGCGCAACACGGGTGAAGTGAATAAACTTCGTGATTGACAAAGATTAGCTCCGTTTTCCTGCTACTAATAGCGACTTCAGTAAATTGCGCGAATTTCGAGATTGTACTTTTCTTGTTGATTACTCAAAAGTAACAGCTGAAATCGCCTCAGTGATGAGTACGTTATCCTTCTGCTCTCATGGTAGCATTTGGTAGACTAAATACCCATATTCAACCCATATTTACCATGCGCAATGGTAAAAACGTAGCAGTAGTGCGCAAACAACAATTAATGCAGGATGTGAACAGTTTGTAGAATGCAATCTTCATTTTGCTTTCAGTTATCAGAAAAAGAGAGCACAAAATGACACCATATGTGGTTCTTTTTAATTTTCCCCCTCAAAATCAGTTTAAAATTTTGAACGAAGTGAATTGTGAGAAAAGGCAAAACGATAAGTATGGTTAAACAATATTCTGCTGGGATGAACTAAACAGGAATCAGTGTGTTGATTAACAAGGTAATTAAGAACAGAGCCAGTGATGAGAGATTGAGGATGGCCTGTAATCGCCAACCCCGATATGGTGCTTTGAAGTTGCGATCCAGAGGATCGCGAAAACTGTCAGGGAGGGTAGTGAATTAATGGTTACAGAACACATTAGAAGATAAAGTACGAAACTGCTATCTGCAATTTACCAAAAAACATCGGAGGTGATGCAATGAAAAAAATATTCCTTGTAGTCCTCCCATATGATAATGAACTTCGGTTGGGCATCCTGGATTAGCATGGAAGTTGGCTGGATAGAATTTGCTGTAAAGAGCTCCGAAATTCAGTGAATGAAGATCTAGCGAAAAAAGGCGAACAAAAGAGAGTGAAAACACATTCAAGGCAATGAGACTTATTAGCTTTTAAATCATGCTGGATATTAAAACATCCTGTTTTCATCAGGACCGTTCTTTGAAGTTCCTAATATCACGAAAGCCAGGCACATTGAAAAAGAATTGCTCTAGTAGTATATCCGAATACTTAATGCGGATCGGCTGGTGAAACAAAAGTCGAGAGATAAAAGGGGAGGAAATATAACATCTTGCATTAATCCAGTTTTATTTAGAATGCCTGTTGAAAATTTGAGATCAATATTAACTTCCTGCAATCCACGGTACAAAGACGAAACAATCATAAGCTTTATGTTTTCACCCGTGAAAAACAGGAAAAACGTTAGAAGATATGAAGTTAAAGGTCAAGGATTATTTGAAAAGCAGCGGACTGATTTCCCCTTGGATTCAGTAAGAAAACTTATTACATCAGCAAAATCATCGCGAACGATCGATTGCATACGAAAATGTTTCGGTTGATACATTCAGGCACCTGGAAAGCTGTTAATTTGTCTGCTAGGAATGCTTTTCAAAGTTTATCAAAGCGGGAGCAACATGCTTCGTGACTTGGGAAAAGGTGAAGAGGATGCCGAAAGTCAGTCATATATTCCACCTTTGCCATCTTAGTCTATAAGCATTCGTCTCTGCTGGTGCTCCCTGATATTCACAACCAACATGCGCACGTTGTGAACCGTTATGTTGGAGCAAATCTTTACGGAGGGACAGTGCAAGTGTCCAGGATTTCAAAATGCACCTGTCAGAACATAGGAGAAAATCACTAGCGAACGATGATTCCAACAGTTTCATGAGCTGAACAGCATCGTTCAGTTTGTAAGCACAAAAGTGCACAAGTAATGGTTTGTGCCGATTGGATCCACCGTATCCTGGCATTGAGACATGTTAAATTCCAGCGTAGCAGTTTTTAGATTTCGCTGTGTCCGGCAAATACTAATTAACTTGGCAAATTGCCACAAAAAACCGTTTTTAAAACCGTTTTGTGCTTGCAGTTATTTCATTCGAAAATGTTTGTCAGATTGACTGAAGAAAACCAAATTTCGTTGAATTGGAAACACTGCCACTACGTGAACACAATCTCCGCGTTATTCTCTTATCCTCCCGCTTGACAAATAAAAAGAATGTCAACAATAAACATAAGTTTTTATAACTTCACAAAATGCATGGCTTGATAGGGGGAGAAAAGCCCAGTTTGTTTCAGGAAGCAATTTCTGCTAGATTTGATATAAAATTATGTTGATTAACAGTGTCGGAAAGTTCACTGGCCGATAGATTTCTGCTCAAGTTCTTATCGAAATAACACGATCGGCTCATTCAGGTAGAAATTGCATTTATTCTGCAAATTAGAACAATTAGACAGGCACTGTATGATATTCGTGCAATTTACGGTCATTTATTACAGCTCCAACTTGTCCGAGTAAAAGTTAGTTCTCTTTTTGTAGACTAGATTCAGTTGTGGAAATTGCGATCAACTATTTCATGACGATTAGAACAATCCTGCGCAGGGTGTTCCCCCAGATTTCCTCACCGTTTTCCATATATTTTGAAGTTTCACGAAAAAAGAAAATCACGGGTCAAATAGTATTTAGTTCATGGGCATGAATCGAGAGATTTTAATTTTGCAGAAAGTAGACGTGTAGTGAAGGTAGTGATTGAAATAAGTGAAAATCAAAAATCATTTTAGTGAGTTGTTTATCCGCATGGGATTCCAATTATTTACTTCATTGTTTTCATGGACGCAGATATAAGATTTTTGTTTTACATTTAGATTCGAGCTTGCACGGACATGGAATTCTGTGAAAAAGCAAGGAAAACGGTACTCACGGTTGTCAAACATTTCCGTGGGTACTGATCCTACTTTTTGGTAGATGACTTTCAGTTTTTCTTCCTTCATTAGCATGAAAAGTCCTAATACAAATTACTTGACGAACAGTGTTGTAAATCTGCAACTACAAACCCTTGGAAAAGCTAGCCAATCAATAAAGAACAAAAGTAAATGGAGCTGTATACCGCTTACTCGATTGGTTTACACGTTACCCATGAATAAGTCAATTCGCATTACTCCGAACCACTTCCATTGTTTATTAGTAACCTCGACTTCTCTTTATTTCGTCTCACCCATTACAAATTGGTCGAAAAAAATAATAATTTCGGCTACCTTAATTAGTTTGCATAGCATAGCCACGGTCGATCCTACCTCCACTTAGCGGTGGCCGGACGGATAAGGTCCTGGCGTTTGGGCATGAAGGTCGCGGGTTCGAATCCTCTCACTGCCGGTCAACTTCCCCACTCGGCAGCCCTCTGCTGGCCGTGGCCCCCTTCCTGAAAATTGATGTACATTGTTGTTTCATTAATAAAGGAAGTAAAAGATAAACAATAAAAAAGACAAGTATTTTCAGCAGTCGGAACTCCACTTTGATGATGCAATCATTCCAGACTTTGCCGAATCCACGGATAGAATAGTTCGATAGTTCGCCTAGGTAATCTTTTCATTTTAAGGTTGAACTTGATGAAATGTAATTGTCTTACATTATAGGGATTAGATGGAGTTTTTAATATTGATTTTCGGAACTCTTGATGAATTGATGCAATGAACAATGTAAATTAATGTGGCTAGATTGATAGGACTGCAGATTTGCACTCGAGCTTTTTAGTGGGAAATCAAGCACTGATACTAGCCAAAAATTCTTTGATCGACGAATCAAGTCGCCTATACATTGCATAGAGCCGTTTTGCAAGAGACTGTTATTTTACCACCTAGGGTGAATTGTAAAGCCGATTAAAAGTGACACAGAAGTGAACCATTATTCATTAGGATGATATTTCGGGAGAGGAGTACCGAAGACTAGATGACAGACTCGATCATGAGAATAAAAATAATTTGGTTTGTTTTTTAGAAGCGGGACTTGCCCAATCGTTCGGGGCAAACAATACAATTCATCATGCGTGACCATGACAAATGGATAACCGATTGTAGAGAATAAAAATGAAAGCTAAATTAGGATCAGAAAAGAATCAAATGAGAAATGAACGGAATTGCCGAGTGTGATCGGTTAGACAAAGTGTCAACAAATTCACTTTTGGTGTGGGCGTGAAAGTGTATTCTAGCTGACATAAAATCGCATAGGAATTGAACAAATTTCGGAAAAGAATGATATTCGATGAATTTCCTATTTCCAATTCTGAGAAAATCACTAATGAATAATGATTGGAACAGTTTCGTGTGCGAAACAGCATTGTTCAGTAATTGAGGACGGAAGTGCAGATGTAATGGTTTGTTCCGATTGCAACTGGTGCAGTCAAAACTAAATAAATAGGCTCTTCATTATTTATTTGATTATTATTCTACAAAAGGGCTAGAACACAATCTTTCGGCAGTGGGTAAATACAGTAACTTAGTCTAACAATGCGGAGGACGAAAACTGATTACCACTGACTAGATTTGAAAATAAGGCTGAAATGAAATACACATACCTAATTACATGCATACATACACATTATATTGGATGCTTACATACCTACTTTGAGTATATGGATACTCACATAAGAACATGCATGGATATGTACATGGACATCTACGTCGCATTCATACATGTCTCCATATCTTCATATATATATATATATATATAGTTTGCAGCAGTAAAACGTTTAGTGTGATTTTTAAAAATAATTCATTATGCAACATCAAATTTCGATAACCCGTTGGCAGCCAACATGAACAGCTTGATGGCGATAATTTTCGGTCCACAGTACCGGCTCACATGGTTAGTCCAGGAGTTTTGGACCTGCACCATTGATGATTTATTGGTTATGAAACTGGGTCAAAGAGTTTTCGCTCAGCTTAGTGTAAACTAATGGTTTTCTGCCATTAGTACTCACTATTACTTTGTGTGTCGTGCTTGGGATTGGTGTTTTCCATAGAGTTAGAGGGACATGCACCATATGTCCCCTCTAGTCTGTCGGGCACCGGTGCTGTCATTAAGGTCGACATTTGAACACCCATAACCCCTAAATTCGGGTTAGCCTCGACGGGGATTAGTGGTAGAACAGGGATGGGGGATAGTCACCCTTTTATTCTATTTCAAACTGTTCTGAAGTTAGACTTGAGTGGTCTATGAGCACTTGTGATTTATTGAGGTCGGAACAGTTTTGCAGTTGTTTTAAGTATATCACTGATTTACGTAGACGGTTCCTTCGGTTTGCGTGTGATGTGCGGCCTTTTAAAACGGAACAAGTGTCACCGTTGAAAAGGTAGTTTTCCTTTTGTGTTTTCAATTACTTTATGCTTCACTGACTACTGGCCTTCGAACACACGAAATTCTTAATTATTTAGTGGCTGCTGTGAAAGTACTTACCGACCAGACAATATAGTGGAAAATAATAACAAACCACAGAAGACTGCCGCGGAAAGCGCACACGAATTAAAAATGTCATTTTGACTGACGCTGATACATATGCGGTCTGAAAGCCAAGCTTAGCTATTAAGGCTTCACTGATAATCCCAATACTTCTTAATAAGGAAGAGACAGTGTGTCCGGTGCTTGTCTGTTGCTTAGCGCAGCAAATTAGATGTCCAACTAATAGAATCACTACCGCAAACATGAGCACGCACACTAGTTTCCAGACATTTCCTCATTTCCGGTTGGTCAGTGTCACAACATTGGTAACCCTGAGAACACGCGGCACTGGTGAAAAACAAGAAAATATATCTTTCGTCTACTCCATCGTCCCATGGACGGCGTACATCGAGAGTGCGCTGAACGCACTGCTCGGTCAATGCTCGCTGTTTGCTATTGCCTCGTAAATGCCAACACCTATATCATATTCCGTGCATTACATTTCTACGTAATACAGTTCTTTCATGACCCTAGTAGTAAGAACAGTGTCGACAATGCATCATAAATTATCCGACATTCGGTCTTGATAGCTACTTCGAGATATCCCAAATGGTTTCAGATTGCAGAATTAGACCAGTTTTTGCATTTTGTGCTTTTTAACTATTCTTCCATCTGGTGAAACTCATCCGATATCGTCGTGAAATCTCTTCAAATCCTCAGTACGAGAGCTATTCATAGCTTGCCATCCTGTGATTCTTTTTGTTTTCTGCTTACGTTTCTACTCTATCTGACAAGCGGTTGATCTTTAGGGGTGATAACGACGTAATATTTGGTCGACTACTTTTTCGGGTTTTTGTTCATATGGGTTGCAGATAGTTAGCAAATTCCTTAATCGTCATTCTGATCGTAAATTAATCATGAATCGTTCTAATTTCCCGGATGTTTTATTCTCCCTTCTATAGCATCGCTAAATATTCTGATCCATTTAGACTCATAGTAAACGATACGCATTTGGCTAGATCATCATTTGCTTGCTATCAGCAACGTTTATTTTTCATCCTAATGTTCTATCCTGTTTAATTTCTCTATTAATGAAATAGCAGTAGACATCGTTTTTCAGGTTGGGGCAGCTGCCATCAGAGGGCTACCAAGTGAGGAAGTTGATGACAGACCGGAGGATTTGAACTCACGACCTTCACGTCCAAACGCCAAGACCCAGTCCGCTTGACCACCGCGGCAAGCCATTCCTGGTTCCTTAAAACAGGATGTTTATCGTCCAGTGTACTACAACCGAAGGTATTTTTCACTCGGCTTAATGGGAAGCTTCATGTTAACATGCAGCGTACCCGACAGCATCGGCTTTGGCGAAATGTGTCCTAGTTTTTCTATGAAGGAACCCGAATTAGTTTCCGGCATCTACCCAAAAACTTCGCATGCCATAGAGTCCCAAAGAGAATTTGGCCAACATAACTTTTTAATATCATCGTTTCTGTGTAAGCTTAGCTACAAACACAAAATGACCAATCATATTTTTTATGCGGTTTTATCAATGAATAGTGGCTTTTTCTATGAGGTCATAACAGAGACACCGGCCTACCCACATCAGCGCGTTAAAACTATACACCGTCATTTATCTAGCTAGAATTCGCACTATCCCGGGCGTAGCAGTCAACGAACAAGAAAACCTGACTAGCTGAACTCCAGTTCATCTCTTTTATGTCCCGCTTTGTTTTTTGAAATTTGTTCCTCCGGAGTCAGGTTGGTTATATAGCAACGAAATAGTGGTCACCGGGTGCATGAAGTATTTGATTAAATTGGGCAAAATTCAAAAGCAATGAATATGGATTAAACTCGTCTACCTCCAACAACTAACCGAATAAGTGTCCGTTTCTCATTTCAGTGATATCGTTCACAAAAACATCAAAAACCTTTGATGACTGAATTGTTGTTTCCATAAATATATATATATATATAGCTTATTAGGAATCAGCCGATTGCCACTACAACTGTCAGAGCATTCCCCCGTATTGGATAGTTAGGCGATTTCGATGTCTTCGTCGAGCATCTGGGAGGTTTGCGAGTTCCATAAATCGAAAAACCAAGCAAAGCTAAAGCAACAACAAGTATTGCACCTCAAGAATTGCTTCAGAGAAAAAATGTGGCTTCAACTCCTTTGATTGTAGTTGACTGTGTCGATAAATTTTGCCATTCTAGGGTATATTGTCGGACAGTGCCCTGTAGTACGCTAGGTTAAATTCCTCACTAGCCTTCCCTTCATTCTGCATATCTGTTTCAGAACAGTGCGCTTTTTAACGAAACGTAATTACTTTTGCTGGAATTTCGATGGAAATGCATCGCTCCAACGATATCAGCTGATTATGACCTAAGTGTTCACGGCTGCTGGTGGACACTTGCCCTTTGCTTTGATTTCAGAGTAATTGATGTTTGTTCTTTCATGCCGCTTGTCCAAGTGCATCTCCTCGATCGGCCGATATCTCCGTCCATTAAACCAGGGACTATAAACCCACTTCATCCAAAATATTTTAATGTAATACTAAATTACGTAGAGTGAAAAATCCAAGTAAGTACTTCGCCCGTCACGAACCAGAATCGAATCAGCGACCCTCCGCTTACTGGATAGATGCTGTGTTTATGAGCTACCATGATCATAGCTGACGAATACAAATTACGTAAATCGGAGCAAGTATTCTTCTGTTACATATTTGCAATGTGCAGTCCAGATTATGAGACAAACAAAGTGGTCGCATTTGTTCGAGGAAAGATTTAGCAAAAAGCTGGAGGGATCGATTTGCTATCCTGATTCTTGTTTCGTAATGCAGGACCGAGCATATGTTCTCTCTGATGTCCTTTGTAAGTAATTATAAAGACCCCGTCTTATCAGATCCCATCTCAGGGCTCGCTAGAAAAACTTAAACTAAATTCTGATGAATGAATTGAATAGAATTAAAAACGGAGAGGTTAAAACTATAAACTAAATTAACATCTTTCCTGCTACTCATTAGCCCTCGGGTAAAAAGGGATTAGTTGACTTGGTTTGAACTGACTAAACCCAGTTTATCTGGGCAAAACTTTGGACCGTCATAATATAAATAGTGATGCAATATTTAGACGAGCAGGATCTTATGAGAATAGACAACAGAGTAGAAAATGCAACGATCTGAAAATCACTGGCCGCATCAGTTGATCTTCACTGCATCCAATCAACGATGGAGTGACAACCAACAGACTGTGCCTTACTGTGTTCCACATAACAAGTGAATATCGCTTAGGGAGTCCCCTATCTCACACACACGCAAAGCAGTAGCGTATTCAATCGCAGAACGCAAAAGTCCAGGGTCGCCTTATGCGACGGGTGAAATCGCAAAATGCAGATAGTTCATTAACAAAAGACACCGCGACCAATGGGTTCTGGAGCGAGTTTTACTAGGTTTCAGGCCTGAAGAAGAAAGGTTTGTGAAATCAGTAAGTAGCCCGTTACAATATACACAAAAGAAAAAAACACTAGGAGTAGAAGGTCAGTAAACCAGCTTTCGATCCTCGGTAGTTCACTATCTAGTTTCAGATACTTAGAATGAAACGGCAGCTACTTCAGAACGATCCGAATACAACCACTCGCCGCTCATGGCGGGAAACAGAAGTCATTGTCGGGTGGGGTTGACACGTTTCACTGGCAGGAAAATTAAGCAGACGATAGATTCTTCAAAATTTTCCGCAAATTTCAGGTGAAAGCAGTGAACGTGACTCGGGGTTTTCACAGAAATTGTAAAAATTTAGCTGGCAAACACATGACTTTGTTCTCGAAAACGATTTGTCAAAGTTATGCAGCTGGCCACCGTCCGAAATCGGTCTACAGACACAGCCTGGTTCGAACGCAGACTGACGGGACAAAGTCGAAATATGATTAATTCCACATTCGCTGGTTCTTTCTAAACCTTAGAAAAACATCCAGCATTCAGTGTTTCTCGCTCCACTTTGGGAATGAGTTCATGATTATTAACCTACCCGAAATAGACATTAACTATGGTCTATATATCCTTCTCTTTATTTACCTATTTGTGACAAATCCCTAAGATTATGCTGCCAAAACGTCTGTTTCTTAAGCCGTGCATGCATATTTCATTTCCTCTAAAAAATCGCTAAAGAAGTTTATTAGTATTGATACATCCTGTCACTAATAGAAATCTTTAGGACAGCTGGGAGCAAAAGACAGAATGTGCTGCCGTAAAATATGTGGTCAATTTTTCCCGACAGTTCAGTATTATTTTCTTACAAAGTTTACCCACTTAAAAATGGTCCGAACGTATAACAACTTTAACCTCAACTGGATGCGAACCCATGTACAGACGCAATCCACGGATTTTTATTTCGTCGGTTGTCATATAGGCCGCCAGTCTTCACCGTAGGGTGTTCGTGAATTTCGTTTAAGGACTAGTGACTACCAGCAAAAAATACGTGGACTCAAGACGTCCATTACAGTGTGCTTCTCGTACACTGACTGACAGAATGGGGCTTGTCAATGAGTTCATCACTGCCAGCTGGTTAAAATTCAAGGCAGTAATAGTTACAAATATTTTAAACTGCTCGAGTCACAACATGATTAATTCAGTCGCCTAATTTGGATTCAGTGCAAAAGATTACAGTTAGTTTTTTGATCCAAATTGAACTATTCATCTGGTCCATATTTTTGTATTCTTGCGCGAATCCAAATAATTCCTTTGGAATCCGAATCGATTGTGTAGTGATATTGCTAAGAATGACTGGGATAGTTTAATTACATTTTCATAGATTTATGGGTTTTTACTGTACACTTCTTCGAAAATCTCACACAAAGATTGACAAGCTAGTTCAGGTCTTTCAGGATGAAAAGATTTCTTAACCAAAATCTCCGGACTTTATGAGCGGCCAGTGCACTTTTCCGTGCGCAAATAGTTATTGCATTTGGCTGAATTGCCAAAATCAGCAACCCAAGCTTTCTGCACGCAGGCCCCGTTCTCGAAAACCGGATTCGCGGAATTTGTATGATTCGTCAATCTATTATTCAGGATAAATTTTAAATGCATATTTGACTTCGAAAAGTTGTAACGCATGCGGATTGTTCTAGGGGAACCCTATTTATGCTCCGTTAGATGATATGCTATCCGCATTTGTTTTCACACGATTTGACTCATAATAAGCATTAGCTGAAAAGGGGGTTGCAGTTGCTCACCAGGTCAAGTTTTACCAGTGGCTTAACAAGAACATCATTAACATATAGATTTAAGTGAATTATTTCATGCTGTCAGTAAGTGAGCCTGCTTGCTTGTCGAAATGCAATTTTTCTCGATGACATAGAGACTAAAAAAGCAGGATAATGTGTATGGAAACCAACCGCGGAGAGTAGACTCAGATGTTTCTTATGGGACTGGAATAACCAGAGTTTAAGCAGAAACTTGCTCACTTGAGCCTTCAGTAGAGACAGCATCTCCATGTGACCTTCAAAATGGGCTTCCTGTGAATGAATAGCCTTCGATTTCCCAACTTTCTGCTTCACTCTTAATTCCACCACAAAAAAATGATCTTACGGGAAATGACAAATTGTGATCTTTGGCATGAATGGAAGTGGATTCATGAAAAAGCACTTTCACTGTCACTTCCATGATAATTTCTCAGTCCAAGTATGTTTGCTTCAAGTAAATCGTACAGGGATTCGTCCGCTTAGGTAACACTTGTTCCGTACCGTGTTGCATGGAACGCCTGTCGGGACAAACAAGAAAGTACGCATCCGCCACGTTTTGTTCATCACTCGTTCGCTGAATCCTAACCAGGAAGTGAGCGAGCATTTTGAACACCAATGGCTAATTAGTTCAGTCTATATAGCTTCACTTTTGACTTCCATTATAGGCACACTTCCAACCCCTTTGTGATTACTTACTATCATGCATCTTGGTCTGTATATTGAACGGATGAGGTCGCATCTGGAAACCCGGTGGTCAAAGGCTGATCAGGTTTTTGCAGTTTTTGACAAAAGGGCAGTTCTCATTTGGGTCACTGCGCGATTCAAGCTTGTACAGTACCCTTTGACCATAGTGAAGGCTGTAATCAATGAGTCCTTCAATTTACCCGGTTGCCTGATGTGCGCAATTATAACTCGTATTATATTTGATGTACGCAAACTTACTCGGTTTCAAGGCCAGTTTCAGTCATGTGGTACACGACATTTTGCTTGTCAAGTCAGAAACAGCGGAAACCGATGCGTTGCATTGTATCACGTGGATGAACTCAAGAGGACCTTGTTCATTTAATTTCTTCATGAACTGGTTTTCAACGGAAGAAATTCTTGTTGATGCATTTGCGCCTGACAATCTTGTTCGTACAGTAACGAGGCGCTACATGATTTGCATATTTAGTTCTGACTACAAATCATCAGGACAAATATCAGCACATTCTTTTAAATTGTGTTCACATGGTGACCGTGGTGACCGTTGTTTATGCGAACTTCAGAGTGACAGCATTTTTGGAACCCAATCTAGTTACTAATCAAAATAATCAGTTCTTTCGTAATAGTTCTAGTGGCCTTATAATGGCTTTGAATTAGGACATCTAGCAAAAATCGTCTTGGCATGATGCAGTAACTTCAACCTTCATTGCGGAAGATTTTATCTTAAACAAAAGCCAGACTAAACCCATTTTCTCATTTTCTTAAGGACAAAATCTAAAACGAATAGATTTGGAGCTGAAAATGGAAAGGCAGTCACCTGTATCCTTATGATTCGATTGAATAGGGATCAAGACGCACTTCACTATGTCCGAAGCTTGACGATAGGGACTCACCATTGAAGATTCACTTGGTAGTGAATGACTCAGGAATTATTTGAAGGCATATTTCATAGTAAAGTAAATTACCGAAGTACAGTCCAAGAATATTTTGAGTCCCATTCATCTAGGCAGCTCATGCTTCTTTAAAGCTATATTCAGCTAATATTAATCCAAATTAGTAATAACTTCTGATATTATCCATGCGACAGAATGATGGTTACAGTAAAACCAGAAGACAAGTGGTTGTTTACTGTCCCAGTAGAAAAAGTGTTTTGGAATTCAGACCATTCTTACCCGTGATACGGGGGGGGGGGGTAACTGACCACAAATTTTGGAAATGTTTCACCAGCGTCACCCTACCACAGTTGACGTATGAACCATCGCGTCCACTCACTTGATTTTGTAGCCTACTGTAGACGGTGTCCATAGCTGTGTTTTTCTATCTTTGATAACCACAGCCAGAGGCTGCTAAGTAAAAATCAGAGAATACTAAAGAATGAAAAAGGCCTTCAGATCTTAATGGCAGAAACACCGTAAGTCTTCATGCAAAACTCAAACAGAAGAGCAGAAGTAAAGGAACTCACAAGCTCTTTCGTTGTCTAAAGGTGAAACGAAGGTGAAAACGATTAAACAGGGGCCATTATATGAATCCAGCGGTGCACTCTACAACGTATTGCCGGGAGTTTCAGTAAGGTAAATCGTTATTATTCTTGACTAAGGAACGTAATGTCATATCTTGTAATTCTATCGTGTGTGCAGCCATTCGCCTGGTTTTGTTGTTAGGTAGGCAACCGAGTGCTTGCAATATCTTGTCTTCAGGCCTCAATAGTTTTTATTAAATACGTAAACGGATTGTAAGTTATACGTGTGAACATTTAGGTTTACCAGTACCTTCTGTGAATTTTGAAGCAGATACTCAACACCAACGAATCGTCCTACTTAACTCACAGTAGGAACAGTAGGTCCCTTTTATACCCTAATATTTCGCAAAATCTTGCACGTCTATCTTCTCCACTTGTGCACATTTTTCCGGACATAAATCGGAGTCGACAGGTGTTTAACATATTGGTCACTATTTCGGTATCGTTGAACGTATATTATGACATATTATTACTAAGAAAACGAATTGGTAAAGACAAGCTTGTTCGTCATGTGGAGTTATTCCAAAGATTAACTGGAAAAGATGTGCGTAAAATGAAATGAATATCCAGTGTGTCCCAATATTTGGTCAGAGTGCATCTTAAACGAAAAAGCTCATTCGATAAGCACAACAAGCGTGTATGCGTTTCACTGAGGCTGTTCCAAACCCAAATCACTAAGCGGAATGCGTGTTATGAAAGTCCCGATGCAAGTCTGGGTAACAATATATCAGGTATCTTTATGTAAATGAGGATCATTTACATGATCGCATCACCCAAAACTATGAACAAGAAAAGCACATACGTGGATTTATCTTTACTTAGTGGTTTTCATTGAGCGAAGTAAATCGAAATTTTCTCACTTGTCCGTTCTGTTCACGATGTGAAAAATACCAGGCACATTTTCCTGACACTTGATGTTGTCATGAGCGTGTGATCACCACTCAAGACTTGACACATTTTACCGGTATCATATTCTTCAGTTGAGTATTACCATCTCCAGACCGTGGATGTATGCAAACAATCATTGATATTTAATGAAGACCAACATTAGTCTCACATCTGCAACACACAGAAAGACTGCTGTATAACCTGAACATTCAGTACTGGCCATCGTGATAACTGGCTTAGCACAGTTCCACTCATGATTGGGATTATTTTTACGTCTTTATAGGTCGAGCGTACCTCGTATTTTGATCCGACTGACAAACTATCTAAATACAAGCAATGGAAGAGAATAACTGAGCCAGATCACTGGGCACACTATTGACTTTATTCAAAATTATCAATGTGACAAATGATGTATGGAAATAAAGAATTTCTGTGGTTTGAAAGGGAAAATTTGCGATGAACCGTATTTCGTAACACCTCGAACCGGAAGAAGTCCACCTGCGACGACGCCTGGTCATACACTTCATCCATCAGTCACGTTGAAGGAAAACAACCATGGGCAGTTCCTTCTTCGAAATCTCTATCAAATCCTTAACTCAATAGTATGACGTACAACTTATTGGGGTAACGGATAAATCCTGGAGGGGCTTCTTTGAAAGTCTGTCCACTTAACTCCACACTTACAGTTGACCACTTGTGTACTCCGGTGATTCAGACCTAAAATCACGTGGTGATGGGAGTGGTCTGATCTGTGTTGTCCTTCCATCTGTTCTAGTTCTATTATTGTCTCTTAATGATTCACTGCTGATAACGTCAACCGCGCTCCACTTATCCCTCGCTAATTATCAAATTAGTTGAATTCAGTCCTGTCCCAGTCAGGGAAATGCAGTCTTAGAAAAAAACAGGCATGTATCATTCAGTAATTCGGAACGCTCGACATTGAGTTTCTCAACAGACGTTGGAGATTCCACGTCTGTTCATTTTTGCTCTTATCAATGTGTGAACACAATCTGTCACTTACAGGACATTAGCTAAAGAGTGAAAACAGTTTGACGAATAAACAATCACTGGAAAACAGAAGTGCGCGAAATCCCACAACCACGAAAATGAGCTTCATGGGAAGTGAGCTGTCTTCATCGGAATGTTCTTGGATAAAATTAGGTTGTGCAATCTGATATTCAATGTTTGATTGAGTGTTAAATTTTTCCCAGGTGGGAGTAGATTACTGCAAAAGGCAATGCCCGATAAACTTTCCTTGTTTTCATTAGTGTGCCAATCTACAGATGAATCTGGTGCCCGATTTGGCTGATCATCTGAAAAGTATTGCGTCATTGTCTTTATCACCCATTTTGGAGTATGCCTATCTTGTAAGTTTTCGATTAACGGTGAGAGTGTATGCATGTGTATCACCACGACTGCATATGAAATAACGAACCAAATGTGAAATGATAGAATTCGTCACGTGGTGACATTTGCCATTGTCCAGGTTTGTTTTTCGGCCTCTATTTGACAGCGAACTTTTTGCGGCTGAGAACTTGCAGTTCAGGGTATACGTAGTCAAGCTCATAGGTCAGTCTGAAGCAAATGCGTTTATTTGGTGTTCCATCTAACTAATCTTGCTTGGACCGATTCCAGCTGTTTACACCGATGAGTCCTTCAGGATAATCGCAGGTTTGAGTGTTTCCCAAAGGACCACTCATTCTTCATCCCTAAGATTAGATTAGCAAATATTTCCAACGAGGCAAGCTCGTAAAGTTTTAGAGCGAAGCTTGAAAGAACTCATTTATTAACCACTTCATGTCGCCTTTCGGTGGAGGCTGCAATAGGGTGTTGTTAACTAGCTCTAATTGTGTCAGTATGTGGCCTGCATAAATGTCACATCCAGTCTTTTTCGGCGGTCTAAACAAACAGAGATTTCAGAGCGGACTTTGAGTGTGTACTAGGCACCAAAATGTTTGATTTCTGCATTGACTTTGATAGCACTTATCAAAACACCTTTAAGAACCGTAGAGTAAAGAGAAACTTACGACCCGACTCTTCTTGGTATTCTGTCCAGCAGCCAGCCAGTGTTTTTAGTATTTCTTCTCAAGCTACAGGTAGAAAAAGTTTCAAACTCTAAAAATCTGGTAAGTCCCAACTCCATAATTTTTTCTCCAAACACTTAGACTTAGACGAGTGCAGAAAAGATCGCATCCTTCTGGCAACTCTCACCCGATAGGAACAAGCTTTACTGTTCCGAAAGATTAGTGGCCTGATTTTCTGATTCTTGGACGTAGCTTGACTTCCATTCCGTGGTTTCTCCGAAAAAATCACGTAATCTCTGCCCTGCTTGTATTGTTAGATCAACCTTTCACATCTTTGTCACCTTTTCGGCGATACAGGACATGAGATTTCTACTTTCCAGATAACAAGGGTTTGTTAGATGTTTTATAGTTTAAACGGATCATTTCTTAATGGTGAATAGGTTCATTTTGCTACGGGTTCAGACAGTCCTTTGCATGAAACCACACAGGTGATAAAATAAATGTCAACAGTGTCAGCTGCACAATGCGTAGCATTTCCGCACCAACGCATATCAGCTGTCAAATGTTTGGCCGGTGGAGAATATCGAACCGCTCTGGTGTGCCGCTAGCATCTCTGTGTGAGGCTGAGAGCAAGTCGGCCAACCATCTGTCAACAATCGGGATGATAACACCCAAGCAATAGTGTATTGGGGATGGAGGAGTGCATATTTTGCTGCTATTGGGACGGATTTAATCCTTTAGCTATCTACAGTAAGATTTGAACAAGAGAACATATCATGCTCGAACCTTACTGGATGCACAGCAGGAACTTGTATTTATGTGCAAGCGTGCCGTGATCGTTACGAACGGCAAGACAGAAAACAACCTCTTTCACGCGTCTGAGTCCTCATTTTCACAAAGAAAACCGTAACAACTAAATCAATACCTGCTAGTGCTACAGGGGTGGCAAAGGCAACTGAACAAGACGCATCGAACCGAACAAGCCCAACCGCACCTGTGCTATTCGCAACAGGTGAGGTGAAAACGAACAAGTATGGGTGCTTCTTCATATCATCATTAGGATTTGTTGAGCCTGAGTTATTTCGATTGCCAAACATCCATCCGTGAATAAGATGGGCTCAAGCCCACCGAAAAGCGTCCGCGGACAAGCAGCGGCAGTGTCAAGGGTGTGGTGGGTTTTCGCCTGGCAAGCGTTTTCCCGAAAAAATAACACAAGAGACGGATGGTGGCACTGCGACGTGGCGAGTGTGATCCACCAACTAAATTAGACCGTTGCCCCTTATCGTATTCCGCTGACCCGGCGGGGTTTTCCAGCAGAGTGTATGAACCGACCAACTGGTCACCGTCTCGTCTGTAATGATTCTGCCGTCTCGCATATAACGCCTGGTTGCGCAAGGGTTACAGCTGCACCCTCGAATAAAAGTGCCTACTCTGGACTGGGCCAGCTATCAGTACGACAGCCCATAATGCATACAACCATGAATGATATCGTACGAACGCTTCCCGCTCTTCACTTATTGAAAGAAAACGACCTTATACCGTACACAAGTGTTTGTTCTTCCAATAATTTGTGTTAATTCCTCCACCCACTCGATTCCCTCACATTCTCTAGGCTTTGCAGTCGACCATAGCAGTGGTAGTCACTGAAGTATGTCTCGTTGCTGTTCTCTCACCTTCTCCCTCAAATAGAACCCAAATCTCACCGAATCCGTTTCCGCCGGCTGAAACACTTCTTGGTCCTCAACGCCCCTTCGAACCAGCGTCATTCACTGCGCGAACAGTGATGCGTGTAGGTGGTGGTATAGCCCATGCAGTAGAGACCTAACCATTAATGTGTTGTATTCAAGGGCCTTGCATTCAAGACGGACTGACACCCCCATCTAGTCCTTGAATGAAGTTTCATCTGCGTCCTTCTGGAGACCTTGAGGCTGCGGCATTTGGTGTTGTTAGGGTCGGTTTGGCTCTCAGAGGGCAGAGGCCGGACTACTTGAGTTGATCCCAATCGACAGCCGGTTATGCACAATGAGACTCGGAGATGAGTAAACGAGTAAATGACCGCCGCTCTGATAGATGGAACTTGTTCCTCGTCTCAGCGTACTTATCAAGAAAGTGCAGCCCACATGCAACCAAGGACATTACCTACTAAAATGCACACGAACTCTTACTCACAAAAGGGGAATATCGTGCTTTCAGGACGGTACAGGTCCATCTGGTTTCGATTCCTATCTTCCTAAAATCGGGAAACGGCTGTTGACTTTGTTTTCAAACTGCCAATTGTTTCTCGTTAGTACGAGCTTCAGATGCTCCAATCACCGGTGCACTACCTAGCATTAGCCATCTTCGAGTCACTGGTGCAACCATAGCGACATTAGTTAAAAATGATGAGGCCCTCTACAAGACTGGCGGTCGCACTGGAGCAGTCCCCTCTACTCCAACCATACGTTAGTATTCACCATGCTATCCACATGCTTTGCTGGGCACTCAGAACGTACGATGCAGCATCGGTTAGGTTGTGACAAACTCAGTAATCCGACTCGCCTAAAGATTTTTCGAGGCGCGCCGGCTGAAAAACTATAATTGTCACCGTTCCAAAACATCAATGAGCTGTGGTCGCCTATCAAGAATGTCTTGCACTCTGCTGGCTTGGTGAGTTGTGGCCTAACCTGTCGCGTTATGATAGCCTGGAATTTTGCTGAATCTCTGCGCTTTCCTGACGCACGCCAGTGCATCCCGGATAGCAGTGAGTATAATGAAGCACGGCTCGTAACGAGATGTTAACCCAATAAAAGCTTGCCTAAGGATTGCGAGATCTAGTGATCCCAGCGAGCTTTGGAGATGGAACATGTTGCCCCGTGGGAAACTCCAGCAAGCTTTTGCAGCTCATCCTAGCTACCGGTAAGAAAGCATTAGGTGTGAGCGAGACGATCTGTGGAGCTGACAGTTCACCTACGCACAATCTGCAACCACGTCCTGTACGTCCTGCACTTTCAAGCACAATTTAGCAGGCCCTCAGCGTCATCTCTTCTCGTAGCTATTCCGGCAAGCGTCCAGTGGCCTGCTTCAACAGATCCACATCTGAGGGGGAAATCCTTATGAAAATCTGACTATTAGGACGTCATAAAGTGACGGGCTCCGATGGGCTTTCCTCAGCTTTATTTAGAGATGGATGAAAGGAACTGATCAGAGAAATTCAAGTTTTGTTCTCGAAGTTCTGGTACTTCGAGAAATTCCCCTCCTCCTGAGGGTAGTCGATTGTCGTCCCCA
>LUCM01004545.1:34033-47310 GCA_008360955.1 Fasciolopsis buskii | reverse complement strand
TGCACCTGCATGTACTGTGGATGAAAGGTACCCAATGGTTTCTTTTGGTGCCTACCCATCGTTTGTTTTGGCTGAAAGCGAGAATAATTTTTACCCAGGGATTTCGGGAATCCTTTTCGTATCTATTTTCTGTTTGGTACAATTTGGTAAAGCTTTAATCGTATTTCGCGAAGAAGTAATAGTACCTACACATTCCCTTATGACGCAATCGCCAAGTACGGTTACTGCTAAGTATTCCCATTCTAATAGAGAGTCAATAGTTCCGTATATTAAATGTGGCGCAACTACACAATTCGAAATAACTCTCACCAAAGACAGACTTACTATCCAACGATTCGATTGCTTGTTCCTAATCGACCGCACTCTGCAACCTAATGCACACATTCTCACCCTGAATTAGGAACCATTCCTCACCGGATATTTCTTATCAGTGTGCGACGGACAAGAACGCCATCGCCAGCACCTGACGTCCTTTGTAAATGTATCTGTCCTCCAACAAACAGTTCCTGAACGTATGCATAGAAAGCCACCAATGGGGTTGCAGTTGTAAAATCGCAACTTTGCGTATTGAACAACTGGAAATTGTCGCGCTCCAGGAGGAGAGTGAGGACGGGAATTAGACATGTTGGTTGTATTAGCTGTTGCATTGCTCTGTGTTGCATAGCGCAGTCCGTGACCTCTCTCTCGTTTTCCACCCTAGTTCTGTGCCGCTTACACACAACCATGTAGAAAAATATCCACAACTTCGGTATGGCTTGCTTCAGAAATGATCGCCCAACTCACACTCGCTGGAAATCCTTTGACGAGATTGGCTGGAGAACCAAACAACGTGAAATCTGCGAAAATATTCAACAGGTATCTGGAAACAATCCTTCGACCCATTTCGTTGATACTGTCTGATTTACGGTCGACGGATGGCCATCGTGAAGCTAGCCTCCGAATAGCTTTGGTCATCCTCGGACTGTTGGATCCCTATTCCTCACTTGTTCCTTTACGACCAATAGTCACAAGCTAGCAATTGCTGGCACAAAGATTTCGTATCCAATCACCGCTTACATGAAATTTTGCTGAAATTGTCTTGACGAGGGGTCCCACGCCGTCCCAATTACACAGAACTAATCCTCGCCCTATAACACGTAACCAGTACAAACACATACATGAGCACACAAGAAGCACGGACATGCTTTCATATTCTCGTAGAATTTGCCTAACTAGTTCACCTATCACGGAAATCTAGCAATGTAAAAAAGACAAATCATTAGGCAAATTTGTTTTGATTACTCTCCTTTTCTCGGATCAGACTGCAGCTCTCCGAAATTCCGTCATTGCTAAACAAAATGGATTTATTTCGATTTACACAAGAATCGTTTGGCATGCAAACTAGGTGATTATTGAGTGCAAAAATATGATGCAAACGCGATAATAAGTAGCCGTGTCGTCCAAGTCACTCCAGTCAACGTTTCGAGATTGTGTTGTGAAATATGATTTGTTCTCCTGTATTTATATCTGAATTAGTGATGATGCTCTCACTGGCACCTCAAGCGGCTTCCGTATCACTGGAACTCAGATGACGACAGTTTATTACACGATAATCCATCGTCAGTATTATTGCTATCCAGATGTATTGAAAATCTGTCAAGAATTTAATTCATCCACACAAAATGCGATCGAGAATTTGAACGGCATCCAACTGTTGGGAATTGCATCGTTACATTTCCTGCACTACTAGACTCCATACACTAAAAGGTATCTCAGCCGCTCGATTGTTCATTCAATCTACAGCCTCTTATTAAGCATTCAGTTCACCGGTCAGTGGTTGTTATCGCAAATCACCCACATCCGCTGCTTGTTCATTGGATCACTTGAGTTAATCTCATTCGAATGTACACATTTGCACTTCCGTTGACTCCAAGTGAACGCTTTACCATCCAAAGAAAGTCGCCTACAAAATAATGGACAAACAATGTTCATTATCGCGTTCGCAGCTTATATGCCTACTCCTAGCAATTATCAAGTAGCATAATTCCGCACGTGCCAGTGGCATGCGTGTTCATCTGCCTATGGTGAAATTAACCCCAACCAGGAGCAGTCCGACTGGGTGCATACGTGTCCGTAGTCTGCATAGAAGATGCTTGTCGTGATTTGCGCCTAAGAATCCGGGAAAAATGCAGCAAAAACGCCTACAGATAGAAAAAGAAAGTGGAATTTCTCAAATGTAACAAACATCGCAAGTGTGCTTATCAATTAGGAAACTAATTATTTCTGTCCATATAAACTTTACATCGTTTCGCTTTCGTATTGTTGCGTGTACCATTTCTCCTGGTCCTGTTTACCAAACATCAGCCTATGTCTCTCTGTCCGATTTTGATTTAACGTCTGGAAGTCCAATGCCAGTGGTAATCGCCCAAGAACAAGCTCAGCTACAGCATATCATCCAAAATTGAAGTGATCTCAGCTGCAGACATCGATGTTTATTAGTGCTCACCATCTTCTGAAACTGACTGCTCTGGCAGTCTTGTCTGTTATTGTAAGGGTAGTGGATATTGACTCGTCATAATCTCTACCCAGATCAGACATTAACACAGCTGGGCCAACGTCGCGCTGATTATGTCAATCGATAGGGTGAGCGAAAACACGGCATGTGAAAGTCAATATATGCCGATGTACCAAATTAGCCAGCAGAATAATCAACAACTGAGTGTTACCCACCGAGGCCTATTATAAACAATCTGGTTTTATTATTAAACAAACATTTTGTCTGCTAGACATGATCTTTCGCACTGGAGTTGGTGGGATTTGGAGATAGTAGCCGCGAAATAGAATCGGTTGAAGATTTGCAGGCACATCAGAACAATTATCGAATCACATTTTCAGACTTACGAAACAACTGTTTTACAAAATTTTGTTGACCTCCCTGGATTTATTGTGTATGACTGCTGTGTACTTTAATTGGTCTCACGTCTGGAAGTCCAATGCCAGTAGTAATCGCCTAAGAACAAGCTCAGCTACAGCATATCATCCAAAATTGAAGTGATCTCAGCTGCAGACATCGATGTTTATTAGTGGTTCCCGGAATAATTGTTCAAAATGAAGGTTTCTAAAGGCACAAGATGTGACAATAGGGCAGTGAAACTACCAGACGTCCCTCAGTCAACCAGCTAGTGGGAGTGCAAACATTCTGTCAAATGATGTCGTGTCCCTCCCAGTGAATGTCTCAAACTGAACGCACTGACAGTGAATCTGTGGCCTGAAATGACCGTTGCATTGGCCGTGTCTGTGGCTGTGACAGAAGCTTTCGCCGTGGCTATGGCGGTGGACGTGGCTTTCGTCACAGCTTCTGTGGTTCCTGTGACTGTTACTATTGCAATTGCTTAGCAATACCTGTAGATACAGCTGTACAATGAGTGATTCACTTGGTCGATCATATCACTTGGTCATTGAATTATTTGATGGAAGCTTTCAAACTGCTGCTGCTAACACATTCCAAGTAACGAATCTGTGTAGGTGATGTGCAATTAAATTGTGGTACTTCGGCTACCAGGACATAAGTGACCTATGATTGGGGTTTCATTTGTGAGAATTGACGGTGCGTGGCTGTGGCCGTGGCCGTTGTTACGGCCATCTAGTCCACAGCCATGGCCACGGCGACTGTCACGGCAACATCCAACGCAACTGCAAAGTTCAACGGCAGACTGAATGTCACGTCTCCTATCATTGGCATTCACTTATCGTATGGAAGTCACAGATGACGCCTCTTTAGTTTATGAAAGCTACAAACCAGAGTTTGCAACCTAAATTCAAAGCAGGTCAGGTGACATTGTAAGCTAATTCTCATTCGGCTCACTGAAGTAAAATATATTTAAATCTCAAGAGGGATGATTTTTCTGATCACTTCTAGAAGGAAATCACAATAATTCCAACGAACTTGTGTTTTCTATGAACGACGGGTTTAATATTTCATCGCCCACCATAGAATATCTTGGAGCCGCAGGTTCCCACAAACATTCATGATCCATGTAGATTAATAGAGCACTCCGTACAATCAAAAACCTGCCGCTTTCTCCTTTCAGACCAAACATGCTCACCGTATCTTATGGATGCATTTTAAAACTAGCGACTGCTACCTTTATTCCCCAATGGCTTTACTACTCCCCAGCAAAGTTCAACGTTTCGCTCGCTCAGCAGATTCCTTAAACAACTCCGGGACTTGAAGTGGTGTTCAAAGCTGCGCTTAATAACACCATCATAAAAGAACGATTTGTTTCTTGTGGTAGTTTCACCTCAAAACTTATCTTTGATATAGATGATCCCTCCCTCCATAGTAAACTTGACAAGGGTGAATCGACATCCCTCGCAAACTCAACGTCTGTTCACTAGCACAGATCAGCCTTTATCCTCATGAACTGCTTGAGGCATCAGTGTGGTGGAAAGGGTATGCTCCGTAGTCGCTGGGGCCCGTCACAACCAGAGGAAGGAACCTGCAATCATAATCCGTAAGCTTGGATTGGCATAGAACAGAATAAAGCCCTGCTCTGAAAGCTGAAAAGTTACTCGTTTTGGGTGCACAAAGTAATTATTGATTTGGCCTGCACTGAAAGTTAAAGCGTTGGATGAACGCATACCAATCTGTGGTCTGACTCACTGCCATTTCTGGTTAGACTGCCTCCCATTTTCCGACCAATGTTGCTGAGCCCTGTCCTACCATTGTTGGAGAAAGAAGTCAGCAGGTACCCTTCTGGAAGCAGGCGCTGGTGACGATCAGTCGACTGAAATACCTGAACTTGAGCAACAGATAACCACCTTTGCAAGGATCAACAAGTTGGAATTTCGGCACTGTGTTAGGCATACTCATCTGCTAGCCACCTTGCGAGCTTTTGAGTCGAAGATGAAGACACAGTTAATAAAACTGCGGAGCTCAACCCAGAAGTCATTCATAATATCGCTTTGCTTGCGAGATTAGAAAATGAGTAGCAGGTATAAGTTAATTTCGTTGACCAATCGAAGGATTTGAAACCACAGAATTTATATCAGTGACTGTTTTTAAACAAAAGGGGAGGTGTTATGGTCGATGACCAAACAATGGTTTTTGAAGCCTCAGAATTTATTCCTGCTATTAATTTTTTAAGATAATCTGTCCTTTTTCAATATTTCAAAATTGACGTTATTTTAAATATCACGCGGTTGAATACTTTTATATGTCCGCGAAAAGATTCATAAAAGCCCGTTATCTGATTGCTTAGTCCACACATCTATCAAAGCCACCCAACAAAACTATATAAACGATAGAGCTCACTTGAATTCTGAATTGTGTTTGTGGGTCACAAATAAACGCGCGGCAGTACTCTGTGTTCATCTTCTCTCTTCCGCTAGCGGATTGGGCTAGCTGTTCGTATTTCGCGCCGCTTATTGTTCCTTGTGGCTGCTCATTCAAGGGAGCAGCAGATCTGTCCCATTCGTTGTGCGACTACGGGCCTTGAGTCTTGAGCCCGAGTGTTTTGTGCCTCCAACCGCTGTGTGTGTTCGTGTGCTGCTAGAAGACAGGCTGTGTGCTTGCTGCTGTGATATCGTGCATCGCGAGTATTTGTGTCTTGTGCTTCAGTGCGTGCACAGACCAACCAAACTCGGCAAAATAACAAATCTGCCGACGGAGTTTTTCGAACTCAACGCAATCAGGGATAACCACCATGGATGCGGACATGAAAAAATTTTCTAGACCCAGCTGAAACTGATGGAGGCTCTAACTCAACGGATTGGGAGTATGACCACAACAAGTGGCAGCCCTGAAATTTCATCAGATTCCCTCTTCGCTCAATGACCGATTTCCTACACAATCCACAGTGCGGCGTTACGTTTGAATACTGATTAAAATGCTACGTGTTCACTGTCGATCTAGCGGACAAAGACGACACAACCAAAGTACAATTACTTTTGCGAAAACTGGGTCCTGCAGAACACATGCGGTACATTAACTTCATCTTGCCGGATGAACGATGAAGCCGCACATTTGACCAGACTGTTTAGATTCTAAAGAAAATTTTCGATGAGCCATCTTCCCTGTTCAGAACACGATATCAATGTCTGAAACTCGTCAAACGGGACGTGGACGACCTGGTAACATACGCAGGAATTGTTAACCACGAGTTTGACAGGTTCAAACTGGGTTTGGTAACAGAAGACCAATTCTGGTGTCTGATTTCCATTTGTGGGCTTCAGTTCCCAAGCCATTCAGACTTGCGCACCCGTCTTTTGGCCAAAATCGAACAGCAACCAGACAAAACTTTGGAACAACTCGTAGACAAGTGTGAACATTTATCTAATCTGAAACATGAAGCGGCCATGATTCAACGACGTGAAAGGTCCTACAACAGTGTGAACGCTGTTAAAGTTGGAAATCTGCTCACACCAGCTTGGAGGTCACATACACGTCGACAGTTGAAACCCGCCAAGTCCCCCTCGCCTTGCAGTACTGTGGAGCCTGGCACTTTCACAAATTCTGTCCTTTTCGCACACACCAGTGCAAACAGTGGGTCACAAGGAAGGCTTTTGCCAATCCAAAAGATTTTCACGACGAGCTCGTTTCAGCCCAGGCAAGCCAAATTCGGCTAACGACCATGCGAGCGTTCATTCATTTGGCCTTGTAGCTGCCTGTCAATTAAACGCAGCCGACTGCAGAAGGTTTGTCACAATCAACATAAACAACCATCCAGTCCGATTTCAACTGGATATTGCGTCAGACATATCAGTCATATCCGAACCAACTTGGCATGACATTGGCAAGCCGCCTATCCAACCCACTTCAATCACGGCTACAACTGCCTGTGGCGGTGCTTTGGATTTAGAGGGACAGCTCCAGTGTACGGTCAAATACAACAACAAATTGATATCGACGCTGTGCTATGTGGCACAATCTGACATCAACCTGCTTGGTGCTGACTGGCTGGAAGAATTGGGCTTCACCAACTTGCCGATAGATATCTTCTGCAACTGCGTTCAGAAGTCACAACAGTACACCGACACACTGGTAAAACTGTTTCCTTCAGTTTTTGAGGAAGGCATTGGTCGCTGCACCAAGTTCCAGGCCAATTTACAACTGAAAAAGGCAGTCAGCTTGTCTTCCGCCCCAAACGCCCAGTCCCGTATGCAGCTTTACCCCTGTTGGACCAGGAGCTAAAGCGTCTGGAGAACTTGGGGGTCTTGGTCCCCATAATATTTTCCGAATGGGTGGCTCCCATTGTTGTCGTGAGGAAAGCTAACGGCAGCATACACCTCTGTGCCGACTTTTCCACGGGGCTGAACGCTGCATTACACGACGATTTTTATCCGCTACCGATCCCGAAAGACGTTTTCACAAATCTCAACGGCGGCAGCTGTTTCGCAAAGCTGGATCTTGCGGAAGCTTATTTCCAGAGAGAAGTGGCCCCTGAGTCGAAAAACCTGATGACAATTAATGCACAAATTGGCCTGTATCAATACACCCCGCTACCATTAGGCGTAAAGACGGCTCCGGCTATCTTTCAACGTGTGATGGACACTACGCTGTCGGGCCTGCCCGGAGTGTCAGCATATCTGGACGACATCATAGTTACGGGAAACTCCGCAGATAGCTTATGCAATTGCCCAAAAACAGTTCTTCAACGCATAAACTATTATAGTCTACGCCTGCAAAACTATAAGTGCCAATTTTTTTATGAACAGAATCAAGCACCTGGGGTCCACTTTCGACGCGGATGGCCGTCAACCTGACCCTGAGAATGTCAAGGCGATTCAGCAAACGCCCGCCCCAAACGACATATAGTCTCTCCGGGCCCTTTTTGGCTTAATAAGCTATTACAGCGCCTTTCTCCCTGACCTCCATCGAGTTCGTGGTCCGCTTAACAGGCTGCTACAGAAAGGACAGGCCTGGTGCTGGTCACGGCAATGCCAATCGGCGTTCGACGGACGGAAAACGATGTTGACATTGGATGTACTTTTGACCCACTACAATCCCAGCCTGCCGGTAATTGTGGCTGCTGACGCATCAAACTATGAAAGTGGAGCGGTCATCTCTCATGCGTTTCCCAATAAAGCTCAGAAGGCTGCGGCACATGCGTCCCGAACATTAAGCTCCGCAGAAAGGAACTACGGCCAAATCGAGAAAAAAGCGCTTGCGCTCGTGTTCGTAGTAAAATGTTTCACAAGTTCCTTCACGGCCGACACTTCACTATAGTGACCGACAACAAGCCGCTCCTGTCCATTTTTGGTTCAAAGAAGGGTATCGCAACATTTGCCCTCAGTCGCCTACGGAGGTGTACGCCGTCAAGTCTTGGACTTTAAGGAGGCGACACTTAATAGCTAGCCCGGTATCGTGTGCTGCGACCACCAACCGGGAACCTAGTTTCCCTGTTTCTTCCCCGGAAATGGGCAACCCGGGTCACACTGTTTCGCCAAGATTCCGAAAGTGTTATGGTATTTACAGTAACCTACCGCGGATGGTAGGAAGGGTATATTTTGACCGAACAGTGCGAGCGAAGCGTGCGCGAGTAACTCGCAAAAGGGACCGTGCTTGGAGGTCAACGTTCGGTTAAACAAGCCATCTGGAAGGACAAATTCAAGTTCCGTTAGAGACCCTCTGTCCGAAGACCGCTGCAAAGACGCCGATCTTTGCAGCAACCTTGTTGCTTGCACTTCGTTTTCTATATGACGTTTATCCCATTATTGTAATTCATCGGTTACATATATTGTGTCGAGTGTCAGCTTTGCATATTTTTCCTATTTCAGATGCCCTCGGGTGCTGTTCATTTGATTGGCTCTTATGGTTCCGTACTCACTTGCGGCGCGGCTCCGCGTGTATTATCTTGCATAAGCTATTTTGTCAACTCAGTATACATCATGCAAATTTCGCTGACGGTCTTTCTATCCAATATTGCGCAAACAACCAACTTCTGGATGCCTTCGAATTTCTCCCCAGCTTGTGGAACCCAAGGTTGTTGAATGCCGAGATTTTATGTTGAATCCCTTAATTTTAGTGATATGGTGACCCTGGATGCGAAACATTGAGAAGGTTAGGGCGGTGCCAGTTGTAACCAGACTTTGAGCAGTGCTGAGCCAAAATCGATTGCCAGATCCAAAACGTTGCTTTGCAAATTTGACGATGCTGCATTATGAAGTCAATCAACGTACGAGTACAAATGGACCTTAAGTCCCCGACCATAAAGAATCAAAACGAAGGCTTCTGTTACTGCACAAAGAACACGTGGTTCGTAAGCGCCCTAAAACATTAGGCACCAGAAGTGCGCGGTGAGCGCGAAGAAGTAAGCATTGAATTCAACTAAGCACGAACTAGATAAATCACCAAATTTATTTTTGTGAGTAATCTCATGAATTTCGATAAGGAAACCGTTTTCATAAAGGGCCTTCCTCCGTCGTTCATTATTTCAAGGCTCCCCTCTTGAAGTTGAAATCATCCGGCCAGAAACTAAAAACAGTAAGCAAAAAGAAGGTTACTGGTTTCAGTATTTTTAGCTTCAGTTTAGCGAAGCTGCTCGAGCCTTCAAGAAAGGCGCGCTTACTTCCACTGTAGACCTACGATCGTTCGACACGCTGCTTCCAATCGTTAGCTTTGCTTCGCTCTTTAAGATGCAAAGCACATGCCAAATGGAGCGACCAATCTTGAGAGTCTATCTATTGACGTTTTGCATTGCTTGCCTCCATTTCACAGTTCGAATCCTACATCCAGGAAACCACTTGAATCATCTAACACCTCCTCCACGACGAAGTGGAACACGAATGGAGGGCTGAGACACCCCTGTCCAACGCCACCAGTCGTTTCGAATAAACTTCATAGTTCGCCGTGTACCTTCGCGCAATCCTAGGTATGCGAGTACAATGCTCGGAACAGGTTCGCGAACTTTGATCGCGTACTCTTTCGGTGGAGGGCACTGAATAGCGCTATCCGATAGACTGAGTCGAAGGCACCTGTCAAGTCACGAAAGAATACGATCGTAGGGCGGCGATATGCGTGGCGCACCTCGAGTACCTGTTGGGGAGTGAATATCTGGTCGATGCAACCCCGACCTAGCCGAAATTCGGCCTGTTGTTCGCGGAAAGCGCTCTCGCAAGTTGATGTCAAAAGGCGCAGCGTTATCGAAGCTAAGCCCTAATAATCATCGCAATTAAACTAATCCCACGATGATTGCTGCAGTCTTTCCGTGTGTCCTTCTTGAAGATGGGTACAATCAGCGACTCGCCCCAAAATAACGGAATACGCTCCTCGTTCCAAGTATCATGAAGCAAGGAAGAAAGTGATTTCGCCAGAGCGTCCCCACTCAATGCGGAAAGAATTGAAGGAAGGTCGTGGAGACCAGCTACTTCTCCCTCCTTCAGAAGCCAAATATCTGACTGCACTTTCACTTCCGTTGGGAGGTCAACAAGCACATCCCTAGTGTTTGCAGCTACAAAAGTCGGACTAACTACGGTCTGGACTTTGCTATTCACCATGGATGGGCTCTCCATTCTTATTGCACACGGCATCTCTAACCGAGATTCGTCGCCCAACGCTGTCGCGCATAAGCTTACACAGTCTTTGACTGTTATCTGAAGCGGCCGCTTCCTCCATCTCCTCGACTACCTTAATCCACCAGTTTTCGCGGTCATTCTTAAGACACCGTCAACTAACATTGCAGCTGTCGACGCACCTTATTCACCTCTTTGCAGTTAGAGAGCTGGCAGTTTTGCTGGATTAGACCCAGCGACCTTTACGAGATCCAGTGTCTTCGACGAACGCTAGATCTAGAATCGCTGGCGAAATCTGCTGCCAAATGCATGGCCTGATTTATTTGATCCCAGTGCTCGTTGCAGTTCTTATTTCCTGGGATAGTTTCTGTTCGTAGCTTTTGTGAACAACCGAATCACATAGACGTTCGACACACAATCGTGTTTGTGGACTGCGTCGATGGCCGTTGAGCTGCAGCAAAATCCGCGTCAAAACCTACCCATGTTCCGATTCGACGAACGTGGCCGGGTATGATATAGAGTTGTGAACAGAACCGCGTCGTCGATAACTAATTGCATAATGATCATTTTGATTCAGAGTATCCCTCGAGTTAGAGCACAATATCGTCATGCGACGCAAACTGTGTTGGAAATTGGTACTACAAAGGAATAAGTTAGTGTTTGCACTAAATTGGAGGAGTCTTCTTCCGTTATCCTTTCGCCAAGGGGGTATTGCTAATCGCTTACCTAAAGCGGGCTCCAATACACTAAGCTTTCCAACTTGTGCATTAAAGCAATTTGCTAATACTACAGTGTCAGAGCATTTGCTCTTTCGGATAAGGGTGGCATGGTCATCGTAAAACTCGTCTTTCTCCATTTCAGTGCTGCTGTCTGTTGGGGCGTATACCGAGATAAAAAATAAAATACGCTTAACTCTGCTATCCTTCCGGATGCCCAGTGACCCCTGCAGTCTCACGGTGCACAAGCGATTGCCGACTGGTATCCAGTCTAAAAGGGCAACTTCAGCCTTCTCACTAGTCTATTCCTGAACCGCGTGGATCTACAGTTTGAGGTTCTTCGTCCCCGAAAGTGGAAGGAAAAATCTTGACGAGACGTCTGGCGCAGTCAGCTGAATCACTCTATTGGAATCGTGAATTCGTATTTCACTCACGCAGCAGACCCCACTGTCGGAGTCAAACCCGCCTGCATTAAAGTGCGCACATTGAAGAAACCGAGATTCAGAGGGTAAAGTCTTGAAAATATGTTTATTTTTTTCATTCTCACAGTCCTTTATCGTGATTTATGGAGAAAGCAGGCACAAAATAATCTTCTTCAGTGCATTTTGAATACATTAGATGATTTTGCGTAACCATGGTTCGCTGGTCACCCTGAATCTGTCCATGATTCATAAAAAATCGGTTGTCTTGATCAAGCGCATGGTGGGCTGCTGTGAAATATTTAATGAGGCCAGATGTTTGATTTGTATGTACGACGTTGTGTCTGACAAGTTCATTAAATTCCGATACATTTGTAGCATTTTTGTTGGGAGTACTATGTAATTCGTTGATGCAATTTGATAGGAGAAGCGCGATAAGAACAGTTTACTATTAATACTGGTAATAACAGTGATAATAAAGATATTTCCCCTTTGCTTGTTTCCCTTCGGCAATCCATATACATATCGTGGCGTTGGTGCCGTGGTTGTTCTCATGGCTATATATATGCAGAAATCTCTAATCGATCCTCCAAGTGACTCTGTGGACTGGCAGTTTCCTAATCTGGCATGAAGTTGCCGTTGAGATAATATCCAGCGGTCGTTAGTGGAGAGGAGACTGAAACATTTTAGATGAAAAGTAATGTAGTAAAAATTGAAAACAGATAGGCAGTCAAATAAAACAGTACATAGTCTCAGGTCTGAATTGTGAGTTATTAGTGTGAAACGTTTTCACATTGAGGTCTGCCTTGTGTTTGGTACGATCCTCAGCGACCATCAGCGCTCAGAGATAGTTCTTAATTCCATTGAAGGAGTAGCGCTTCGTCGAAAGAATAGGTTGTTCACTTCATTTAAAAATTTTATTCTGGAGTTATCCAGGTCAACTGCAGCGGATACCGTAGAAATATGTAAGGTTTTGCACGCTTTGTCAGGGCTCCGTACTGAAATAGGAGGTCGAAAACTTCGTGGTCACTGCCCCGCTCACACGGAGGCGTCTTTCCACCCTTTTATGTTCACAGGTTTCTATCTTACTGCACTCCGTTGAGGTGCAAAATAAGGTGCAGTTGTGTTACAGTCACAGAGAGATTGCAGCTTGCTGTAGTTTGTCGGCCTGCGCGCTTGCGTGAGGGAATTTCGTCCGGGCTGGCCGCTTTTCCTCTTTTCGAAAGTCGAATATTCGACCCTAATTCCCCTTCATTTAGGAATTTCTTAAGGTATCATCCTGAGTTTTGTAGTTGCTGAAGTCTTAAATACAGCGTTGGCACGTGTCCGATTAAATTGTTTCTCAATGTATTCAACCCATCGGTCAGGGATCTGCTGCTCACCACCAATAGGCTCTCCAATTCTATCACATACAGTTTCACCAGCCAAGGATCGCCATTTGTCTATGTTGGGCATAATCTCAAGCAATCCTTGACTGTTGCCTCAAGGAGCCGTTTTCCATTTCTTCATCTACTTTGTCCTCCCGCTTTTGCAGTTCCTCTTCAGGCTCGTTGCCAACTGACGTCGTAGATGCCGTCGTTTTTTAGTCGACTCTTCACAGTTTGGCAGCTGGTGTGTTTGCTCCACTAGACTCAGGATCACTTATAAGATC
>LUCM01004545.1:0-22308 GCA_008360955.1 Fasciolopsis buskii | reverse complement strand
TGGACGGGTGCCACATTTATGCTGGAATACGTGTTATCCGGATCGGGACAAGGCAACATCGATTGAGGTAAATATAACCATTCCCTCCTGCTCGCTTACGTGGATTTCGAACCTGTGCACCCCAATCTAAGTATCTTGCCATTCGAAAAATGCTTTGTCTATCGGAAATAAAAGTAATTCAAACAGTCTTTCATTTTGGAGGCCAAGAAAAATTCGTGGGCAATGCATCCATCCGAAGGCCGCTCTGGTCATCTCGTCTATTGCATGATGTGTAACCTGAACTGCACAGAAATAGGCTCACGTCACTAGTTAGGCTATCCTCACCTCAGAACGTTGATATAGCACAGTCGCAGTGCAAGCACGAAGGAAGACTTGCTAAACATATATTTCGACCGCACAAAAAGAAACATTCCAGTCGTGTAATTTTAAAATACCCTGAGCTAGCAGTTCGCAAACAAATAGCGGTAGCGCGAAGTCAGAAAGGCAAGGTATTTGCGGCTCCTCCCGTTGCATTTGGTCACGACGGACGATAACCCGGGTGACGAAGAATAGAAATGCAATTTCAATGGGAATGGAAAAATGGAATCAGGTTTGGCTGTCTAGTTTTGACTCGAATGCCGTGCACCTCCATATGCATGTCGAGCGCAGGGATGATTTGTCACCAATAAAACGGATCCGTTCGTGTTTTATCGCTGGTGATTACCAGAAAGAGTACGATGTGAATATTATCCATTTGATAACTTGGGGCGAAAGCAAACACAAAAACTAAAGGGTAGGGGAATTCGGAGGCAGCATTTGTGGACTGTTGGGTAATATACTGAACGGCCACTCAGGAAATGAGAAAAGATGAGCCGTGATGTGATGGGTGGTTGTGTGTGTGAAAGATGTAAGAAACGACAAGGGCAAGTGAATATGTAACTTCGCGATGATATTTGATACAGGTGACGTAACTTATAGTTGCAAACAACCTAGAAGAAGTTTCGAACGAAAAGTGCGTTCATTCTCTGATGGAGAACAAAATGAAGCCGAGGCCACGTCTGGTGCAGAAACAGCGCTTTTCCGCCGAATGGACAGGTAGTGATACGTGCGAACAAAAGAGGCCA
Organism: Fasciolopsis buskii; assembly: GCA_008360955.1. NCBI lineage: Eukaryota > Metazoa > Platyhelminthes > Trematoda > Plagiorchiida > Fasciolidae > Fasciolopsis > Fasciolopsis buskii. The sequence goes on along the minus strand of LUCM01004545.1, from coordinate 21,205 downwards.
GTCTTACGCCCCAAAAGGGAGCAGAGTGCAGATATGCTCGCAAAACTCCCGCAGACTTCGGCCACCAAATGCCATCTCTCGCGTGAGTTCCTTACTGAATTGGAAAAATAGGAGCAGTCAAATGGTGCATGAGGAGGCCAGTACATGGAGGACACGTGCCCAACTCGACTAAGAGAATGCTAACCACGGTAGCGTTCCAGCCGATGCACCCGATCGATGTGCGCCCTCCAATGCGGGGAATCTAACCGTGCCTCAAACTGACTGGGGTATCGAGAAACTGCACCAAAGACAAGCCGATAAACTGGAGGAGCTTCCAGAATGGGGATGAAAAATTAAATGTACGCGACTTGAGACCATGGCGTGCGCCATTAGAAGCGATAGTTTTGCAGTCTTTCAAGAGAATCCGCATAAAATTGTGTACGGCAGATAATTTTATATATTTCTTTGGGTGATGAGCAGTATGAACCCGTTGCGTTGCCAGCCGCCGAACGTGGAACGATTTGTTCTTGATCATCCGCGCCCATAGAGGATAGTGTTGACGAAATTGGGCAGCCTGGAGGCTATTCCACTGATTATATATATATATACTGCGGAACGATAAGGAAAATATCCAGACAATATTGCACTAATGAGACGGCTCGCCAACAACTTTGTGTAGTGTCTTACTTATGGTAAACGAGTGATAATTTGGCTTGAATTGCTGATCATATCCTATACCGTGAATTTCATAGTTCCAAAACAGAAACAGCTAGACATAATCAGTCAAAGAATGGAGATGCATGAGGACAAAGATAATAGATTTCATAGATAGGGACCATTTTCACATGTAGTGTCTAACAAGACAGGAATACTGCTCAGTTCTGTAGCTTTGTGGACTTTGAAAAATGTGTTTTCTGCCGCAATCTGGCGAGAGGGTTAGGAGAAACGTTGACCTGCTTCACAGCTTGCTATAAATTACGTTGCTGGGATGAAGGATCGTAACTGTTCATTGAGACCGAAACTTCTCCAGCTTTTCCTCACCTAACAAAACCTGTGGAACAAGGCGTGCTTAAACCATATCCCGTGCGAACGGCTCGTTGGATCTTTCGTTGTCATTGACGTTTTGGTTAGACCTCCCAAGTTCTCCTACCTGCAGGATCTTCAGATTTTTCACATGCTGTCTGTAATCCTTCGGTGGTTGCCGTTCAGACAAAGGCGTAGCCATTTCCCGAAAGCTGCCATATCTCTCCACGTCACGCTTGAGGGAAGGCTGCTGATATTGAAACCAGTAGCTTACGTTTTGCCTATTGTTGGTAGTTTATGACCGGATGATTTTAACGTCAAGAGGGGAGCCTTGATATAGCGAATGAGTGAGGTAGGTCCTTCGTGAAAACGGTTTTCGTATCGAAATTTATGAGATTATTGACAAAAATAATTTTGGTGTTTTATCTAGTACAAGCTTCATTGAATTCAATGTTTATTTCGCGCTCACCGCGCCCTTCTGTCGCTTGCTGTTTTGAGACGCTCACGAACCACGTGCTTCTGTGTGCAGTAACATAGGCCTCCGTTTTGAGTCTTTGTGGTCAGAGACTTAAGGTCCATTTGTGCTCGTACGTTGATTGACTTCATGATGCGGCATCGTCAAATTTGCAAAGCATTGTTTTGGATTTGTCAATCGATTTTGGCTCGGTACTGCTCAAAGTCTGGTGACAATTGGCACCGCCCTAACCTTCTCAATGTTTCGCCGCCAGGGTCACCATATCACTAAATTTCAGGGATTCAGTATACAATTTCGGCAATCAGCAGCCTTGGATTTCACAAGCTGTTCTGGGAACCAAGTCAGGTCGTGAAGGACTCACAGGATGAATTGAGCTATTTCTATCTAAGCATCAACTATAAATTTGACAGTACGCCTTAATTACAGTCTAGTTCAAATGTGATCGAAAATTTAAAACAACCGTTGAGCTAAATGTATGAATATACATTACCGGTTTAGGTCCATTCGATTTGGGCTGAACAGTAGTGTTCAGGCGCGCAATCCAGCATCGAGAATTATTCCACTGGTATGCATGAAGTTGGTAGATTGCGCAATATTGGATTGAACGATCTTCAGTTAAAATTACATGATGTATACTGAGTTGAAAAATAGCTTATGCAAGACAATGCATGCGGAGCAGCCCAGCAAGTGAGTACGGAACTATAAGAGCCAATCAAATTAATAGCCCACGAGGGCATCAGAAATAGGGGAAAAATGCAAAACTGACACTGGATACAATATATGTATCCGAAAAATTACAAAAGTGGGATAAACATTATATAGAAAACGAATTCCAGACAGCCAGGTTGCTTCAAAGGTCAGCGACTCTGCAGCGGTCTTCTGACAGAGGGCCTGCAACAGAATTTGGATTTGTTTCTCCAGATGGCTTGTGTAACCGAACGTTGAACTCCAAGCACGGTACCTCTTGCGCGTTACTCACGCACGCTTCGCTCGCACGCTCCTGTCAAAATATATCCTTCCCATCATTCGCGGTAGGTTACTGTAAATACCATAACACTTTCGGAATTTTGGCTAAACGGTGTGACCCGGGTTGCACATTTCCGGGCAAGAACCAAGGAAACTAGGTTCCCGGTTAGTGGTCGCAGCACACGACACCGGGCTAGGTACTAATTGTTGCCTCATTAACGTCGAAGACTTGACGACTTACAGGCTATTCCTGCTGGATGCAGGTACTAAGGTTAGCGTAAGCCCCATGACACGAGCGCTATGATTGCTGCGCAGGCAGAGACGCTACGGGCTGCGAACGGTACCGACATCCACACGTATGGACATTGTTTCCCCACCCTCGACCTAGGTCTAAATGGCACACTTCGTTGGGTGTTCATCGTCGCCGATGACCCATACCCCATTATTGGCATAAACTTCCTTCAGCATTTCAACCTACGAGCCGACGCCCGGCACAGGAAAATAGTAGATCGTCAAACGTTGCTCACCGTGACCGGCTCGTACGCCGTTGTCAACCAAATTACGCCACAGTACGCTAAACCGCCAGCCCAACAGCCATACAACGGACTACTTTGCGACTACCCGGGCATACGGCCACATGCCGGCTCACCTGCAGCCGTCAATGAAAAGGTAACTCATCGTATAGAGACTACAGGACCCCAAGCATTTAGTAGGCCTCGTCGTCTAGTTTCTTCTCGAGTTCGTGAATATAACCTACAGGCTTAGCAATGCAGCTCAAACCTATCAAGAGTTAGAGAACATGTTTGTTTACCCAGACGTTATCGTAGTGGCTGGCCGCTCGAAACTTTATGCAAGGTGAGTAAGGAAGTCGCATTTAACAACAATAATGGGTCGATAAAATGCTGCTGAAGGCGGAGGAATAATTTCAAGTCTACTGAATTATCTGAAAAAACATGGTTTAATGAAACATTTCGCAGAGGTAGGTAACTGAACTCACAGGATGACCGATTTCATTCCTATGCGGCTGGTTGCAAACTGGACTGAGTGGTATAACGGAGGGAACATTTGTGTAAGAAGTAAAAGTTTTAAATACACCAGACAAGGATTTTCCGTATGCTGTCATTTTATTGCGGCTGTTTTTGATCTTAGACGGCACACAAGTCGTTCCGGCGGCAGCAGTATCTGCGCTTTTGTTCAATCATAAATATCCATCTGGTTTGAAGTATACAAAGTGGATCAGCGGCACGGTCTGTGTTGAACGGACCAGCAATCAAGCGCCAGTTCTGGTTAGCAGCGTCCTGGCAGGAGCGAGAATCTAGTAGATCCGTGATTGCCGTTTAGGTGGGCGCAGCTGGCAACAGCGCGTATAGCCTGGGTGGGAGAACTGGGACTTAAGAGGGAGACATATTCTGGATTGAGTGCTAGCTTGGATTTATTTTGATTATTGAACGGTAGAAAAATAGAGACACCATCCAACCTAAGGTTGGCTGCGTGAATGAAGAATTCGGCCAAGAATTAAAAATCAAGTTATGAAGTACGGTTTGTGACGGTAGGAAGTTAAGTTGAGTCGGCCTTAAGCCAACTGTTGGAGGGTTTATTGCTGATACATCAAGTTGATTTCTTAGTTAATAATAAAAAACTTCTGTGGTAGGGTGACCAGGGTAGTACTGGGATCGGTTGCGTTTGGGACGCGAAGTAATTCAGCAGCAAACCGTTGGTAACCACTCCGGAGTATCACTGTTGATTTTTTCACAGTTGCCATGGTCAGCATGCTGTGCGCTGCTGACCTCTTACGGAGGGTAGGAGTGCAAATGGAGCATTATGGAGGCTGTGTTGAGAATAGGAGTGCACGTTAGATTACGTCATAGCTGTCTATTTCTATTGATTTAGTTCGTTTTCTCAATAGAGCTACGGGACGGATGTTCTAAGCGCTAAGTCGTTGGTGTCAGTAGTCTTCAGAAGCGAAATGGTATAAGGTGGTACCTAGTATGAGTTTAGCTAAAATTCTAGGTGGCCTTCGACAGCTTCGTCCAGACTGATATTTGTCCCATTTGAGCTGAGGAATGAGAATACTTTGAGAAAATTGTACAATACAATCCTGAATCGTATTAGGCTCCGGCAGGACAGGACTTGGTCCGTTAATCTAATCCACAAAGTAGAGTAAACAAGTGTAAAGAACGTTGACCTAAAAGACACTTTGTTAGGTGTTATTCTAAGGGAAGACGGTCGATTCCTGAGGTGGTATGAGCACTCATTAGTGAATCCGATGGAGTTTCCAGCCGTGTTTTCTCTTGACCCAAAAGAGCTTGAAAAGGATTGTGAGGGTAAGTTTGACACGACGTAACCAAGGGGGGGGGGGGCAACTTGTACCAGCTCGCGTTGTTCTCGGAAACTTAGGCTCGATGTTGGAATTAGTGTTTCTGGAAAATGAAAGTTTGCAATTTTACCAAGATATCACAAATATTTCCACTGTGTAAAGCAGTCGTGAATCTTGTGTATGGTGAGGCTCCATAGTCATTTTTGTCTTTAAAGTCATTTTCATTATAAAGCAACGAGTCGGTGGTTGCGGAGGTTTGTGAATATCAACGAACCTCAGGAAATGTAATCGGAGATGAATAATAGCCTAATGTCCCAAATTATTTGACTGTCAATGGTCAAGCGAGTAAGACCGTGGTGTCTGAGCACAAAGACCACGAGTTTACCCCTTCCCACCGACGGTCATATTTCTTAATTGGCTGCTCCCTGATGACCACGGCCTCCTTTTTGAAGATGGTGTACACTGTTGTTCTAATTAAAAAGACAAAGCTAAGAGATAAATGAACACTAACGCTCTTTGCCAAAACGCGCAGGGATCCGACGATTATGCTTACGCAGTTATTAGCTTCTGCCGTTTGCAGTGGGGCACACTTGGAGAAGTAAATTGAAGAGCTTCTATACTGATTGGGATCACATGCGATAGTGGTAGCCTACATGCCTTCAATAGACAGGGGTCTAAGATCGATTTCGCAATTTGCAGAATGGACAGCTTCTTAAACTTAGTGGCTCGTTTTGAGCATGGAAGACCAGCGGAACGAAACTTTTCAGAAATGTCAGCAATACGGCAGTTAATTGCACTTAACCCATATAAGTGTTGGACCCTGTGGTCACCTTCAAGGAGGAGAAGTCTGTCGTGGCAGTTAGTGATTAAAGTAGTTTTGTTCGACAGAACAAAAGACGGACATGGCAGGTTGCCTTGAACAACTCCACTAATGACAGAGCTTAACAGAGATGTGCAACCTTTTCCCTAGAAAATTTCCTACGCTTCCTTCAAGAGTCATTTGACCCGGATGGGAGCGCAGCGAACTGGAGGTGGGTGTGAGAGGTACGGTCATACGACTTTTCTAGTTCAAAAGGCAACATCGTATGAGGCATCCCCCTAGGATCCTCAGATGTGACCAAGTTTGAAGAGCCCGGCTGAAAAATGAAATCTAAGGAAGATAATACGAACACGTGACATCCTGGATTAATTTCAAGTTTTACTGAATAGCTGGTGTCGTGTTTCGTAATTATGTTTTGCGTAATATTAAACAGTGCTGGATTTGATTTTTAGGATGGTGGGAAAACCTTTTGCGACAGTAATTTCTGCGAACAACAGGCCGGGTTTCCGCCAGGTCGGTGATACATCGACTGGACATTCGGTCTCCGAATGACATTCGAGACGCGCCACACAAACCATAGCCCTACGACCAAAGTCCTCCTAGAACTGAAGGTTACTTTCGACTCAGTCGATCGGAGAGCACCAATCAGTACTCTCCACCGGAAACGTATGCGAATGAAGTTCGTGAACATGTTTCGAAAAACTAACAATTGAAGGCCATTTCACCTACCTCGGTAGCTGCGCGGATTTCGACAAGATTTTCTTAACTCACCACTTCTGGTCACGTTCGTCATGGACGGAGTGATAGACTATTCAGGAGTCCTCGGGATATAGGAAGCGAAATGACTGTTGTTGCAAAGCTGGACGGCAATAGTGCCGAAGACGGTGCTGAGCGATGATCAACTAACGATTGTAGACCTTTTCACCTACCATGGTAGCTGCGTGTCGAACGATAGTAGCTCGACAGTGGAGGTAAATGCGCCTATCTTAAAGGCTCGAGCAGCTCACGCTGAACCGAAGCACTTTTGGCGTCGGCCTGATACCTCACTGAAGTTGAACGATCGTGTACTGTGTACTGTGTCGCAGTGTGTTCAATTCCGTTGTACGGCTCGAGACATGGAATATTCGTATGGGAGTTGTCCGTTGGTTAGAGGCTTTCGACAACCCATGTCTGCGCAGCATGCCTGGGATTGGATGGATTGACCAGGTGATTAATATGGGGTTAGAAATCTAGTATTGGGTTCCACTTCTGAGAATAGCTCGTTTCATCGTGTGAAACTTAGTGGACTACGCTGGTTGGGTCACGTGTTGCGTATGTCGAACACTCGTCTACCATACCATGTCGTGCTCTATTTTGTGTTCCTTCCAAGGAATGGAAGAAGCCGTGTGTAGTTGAACAGATGACGTAGCAACGCAGGAGAAAATGTACATGGAGGTTAGGGCAATTTTGTGTTTCATTTGTTGTTCGGGGGGCTTGAAGTACCCATCGTTCGCCTGGTTGGGGACACTGAAGCATACGGCAGTCAATTGTGTACCGTAGAAATGTCGAACATGTTTTCGTTTTCCATCCAATGAGCATGTTCCAAAGAGTGCGTTTGCACATTTATACTATGGTCTGTATGTTGGCTGCAGCGGCTTGTTATATTTTCCCGCCTGCGTATGTCCACTCCTTGTTTCCCTTGGATTTCCACTCTTTTTTATAGGAACGTGTTTCTCTGGGGTAAGGCAGAGGTCCGTGACGATTGCCTTTCTATTTAACGCTGAACGCTGTTGTTGATGGCTTTGTCGATTCGGAGCTTTTGTTGCCGTTAAACCCACTATTTGAAATTCCGTTGTTGAAACACATGACCTTCTAATACAGTTCACTGAAAGTTCCGATTCAAAATGTCTGATGGGAAAAGTGATTTCTGGAGCATACATTGTCACCCGAATGCTCCAGGTTAATGGAGCATTTGCAATTTTTCTCCCACACTAACGACATTTCAATGCATGCTTCAACCACAAACTAAAAATTTGGATTTTCAAATTTGGCCTAGCGTGGTAACGATCCGAACAACAGCGAGTGGATTCTGTCACTGATACAGCTGACGGATTTGTGTCTTCTGCGCTGTATCCATCTGACCACCGTTGGACTGCGATTCCGACGGTCCTTCATTTACACTGTGAAGGTTAGGGATATCAGATGGCTGTTTTCACTATAGACTTAACTTGATTCTCTCACCGAAAATCCGAAGGATTGCGAACACTGTGAAGAAAAGCTCCGAGTAACGATGAACTCAGTCACGCATTGGCCTTAAACAATGGTGTTCAGTTTTTAACTACAAAGTGGAACTTTGGAAACAACAGCATGGCCCATGTACTCTTGCTATTCCAAAATATAAACGCAGTTGCGGGTGAAAGGCATAGAAAGGTTTTGTCGAGCCAACGTTAAATCCTAAACGTTTCCCATCATCCTCGACTTCCACCCACGTAACGTCGATAGTCCCTTACCGGTTAGAACATGTGACCGAACTAGATTATTCTTTCACCACAATTAAGCACTCTCCTTAATCCTGATGAAACTGGTGAATATTTGGACCCTGAAATGCCCACCCACTGGACACTATGCGACCTGAAATGTTGTGGTGAATACCCTGCACTCCTGCTAAAATCCCGTAGCTTCGTAACGCCTTTGAACTAGATTTACCCACATTCCCTATGAAGCTGAGTTATCAGTACTAAAACTCTTCTCCTGGAGTGGCCATAAGATAATCACATGTTGCTTTCCTTCTCGTAATGCACCTTCTCCAACAATGCCTAAAAACCACGTTGTGCCCTGCTATACCTGACATTGTGAATCCTTGGCTGGCAAGCATTTATTATCGCCTGATCGCAGGATGCAACGAACAACATTTGTACTAAAATTCTATTCACAGTTAATCGTTTGTCCAAACTAAACACCCGCTATAAATCCAAAACCTATGTAAGCTTAATTGCCCACTGACCAGAGCAAAGTTCTTCACAGTGGCTTGCTGTAAACTGAATCAAACTTTGCAGTTTGCTGCAGTCATGCCGAGATGTTGCAGTTCAAAGCCCACCTAGCGGGGCTACTCGATGCCCAGCTTCTAATTAACCTACCACCGGGAAGCATTATGCTGGGTCACACCTAATAACTTGGGTTAGAATTGCGGTTTATGATCGAAGTTCCACTGTACTCAACACGTGGTATTGTCTAAGTTTCGTCTCACTCGTTGTTGCCGCACTTTTGTGGGGCATTTATGCCAATGACCTCCTCGACACACGTTCCTTCTTGTGATAAGTGGGCTGTAATTACCACTGGAAAAGGCGACCAACCATTTTATCAATCGCAACGTGGCCTCAACACAAGGTCAGCACATTATCAGGTTGATTAAGACTCTCTCATGTCATTCATTGAATTTAAACGCCTTGAGCCTCTACGCTTCATCCTTTTCATGTTTTTCTATTATCTTTCTTAGACCAGTAGCTCTGGATGGCTCGTTTTGATAATCGAATGTTATTTAATAAATGAGGCTAGGTTGCAAACTTCTAAGGACTCGACGCATCATGTTGCTGGTATTCTGTTATTTTCTTTTAGCAGACGCATCCTAATGACTTCTAATAATAAAGCCTAAAGCCTTATACATTGGTACTCTAAGTTCATTAAAAAATCTCGGTTCGGTTTCAGCAAACACGGTGAATGGACGAAACTGGACATCCGGTCAGGTACAGCCATCTTATGACAGCTGTCTACTCCTTTCATTTCTCTCCTGTCGTCCTTATCCAGTTATTCTGCCTTCCATTAAGAAAGCGCTGAAATGCTCTTACCTCAAGCACCCAAACAATTCAGCTCTCGCCTTCTTTCTAAAATTTATCTGGCCTTTCGTGACAGTTCTTCTGCCCCGGTTAACTTTTCTCCTCCCAGCCTACCTACCTTAGTGTGACAGCATGTCAATTTACTCACACTTTACGTTCGACATCCGACCCGACCGAAAAGACCTTGTGCTAGATACGAAAGTTTATTAGCATTTGGAGTGGCTTTGTACATCACCCGTTGTATTCTACTATGTGATTGCTTGTCCTATGGTTTATTTTCCACAGCTATGCGAATTGAAACACTGGAGACGACAGTAACAATACCATGGACTTCGAATGTGTGGAAAAAAGATTCCTACCAGAAGTTGCAAAACATCGCCAAAGGGCAGAATATATAGCTCGGGCGGAAGATCGATTGAAAGGTAACAATGGTCAGGACTATTCTCTCCTGGTAGCCAAACTATGACCAATTGTTCGCACATCACCTGCAGAGCTTGGATTTGTGGTATTTGTCCGCAGTAGAAAATTGAATGTTTTCATCAAGTAATTCGCTCACCATGTTATGGTCGCTGAGCTGACAATTAGGAACGCATGGAATCACGGAGTGCAGAAATGTTCTTAAAGCCACAGCCATCGCCACAGCCACGGCCGCAGCCACGTAACGTCAGTTCATATCAATCCATTTTCACTCACTGCTCAGTTTTATCCTCGAAGCCGAACTACGAACAATTGTTTGCACATCCGCTACACAACTTGAATTCGTGGTGTGTTAGCAATAGTAGATTGAAAGAATTGATCAAAAATTCGCTCAATATGTGATAAGATGCATGAAGCGACAACTAAGAAAGCATGAAAGCAATCTGTGTTGGGTGGTTGGCACAACCATAGCCAAGACCGTAGGCAGGACGACCGTCACATCCAGTGCATTGCAGGTCCCGGGGTCAAGGTCACGTCCACGGAGCGTTAGTTCACACCAATCGAAACCCACACATCAAGTCAATTCTATTCTGGAGGCCGAACTACGATCGACTGTTTGCACATCACCAACACGACTTGGATTCCAGGTATGTTATCAGTAGGCGATTGAATAATTCGATCAGATAATTCGCTCACCGTGTGATACGATCGATGAAGTGACTATTAGGTAAGCATGGAGGCACTCAGTGTTGAGATGTGGCCACGGCCATAGCAATCGCTTCATTCATCGCCATACCCGCGGCGACAGCCACCGCCCCAGCCACTGCCACGCTCACCGCCTTTGTGAGAAAATGTCAAATATGATTTTCACAGGTGTGTTTGTTTTTTCGCAGTTTCCTTGGGACTGTGTTTCTGTGGCGTTTGCTGGATTGCACCTGGCGAATATATCAGCATTGCCTTACCAACCGAATGGTGGACAGGCCTGTAGTCCGGTCATTTCTTTTACCGCTCTGATCGCTATGATCCATATGCTCGCAAATAGGAAGTGCGACAGAACACATTAAACTTACACGTCCTACGTCTGCAGAACCACTTTGACCGAAAACCAACTTCGTGACTTTCGAACTTACTCCATGTCCAAAATCAAGTAATTGTGTGCCCTTTCTAGGAACCACGATAACGGTCTCCCAAAATTACCAATTTTCGAATTGTGTAGTTCTCATTACCTAATATTTGAGTAAAGCGTAGCCAACTTGATATGAATCCCAAGTCAAAACAAGACTAATAAGCACGTCTTTACATTACTGGATTATGCAATCATGAAAATGCACAAAAATGGCAGTTCAAATGTACGGCCAATGCAACAGCAATACGAGGGCAAAACGTTTTAGTTTATCAAGCGCCAATAGGAAGTCATGCCAAAACCAGAGGCGTAAGCAGTGAAACCTCTCAAATAATTGACAAAAACTAGTAAGGTGACGCACACGGTGCATCAGTGTACCGTGTTAATTTTTATATGAGCTGCTTGTATGTTCTGTGCTTGGTCAGAACAGAATAGTCCTTTACAATATGGGCATTTCTGGTACGTGTGCAACTGTCCCGGGACGCTACCCACCCTGGTCTCACACGAGGCAGCACTGGGTTCATTAATCGTGACGATCGCCATCTGGTAATACAGCTGAGACTAGAAACGGGTCGTATATGAAAGCTTATGTGAACTCGGATACGACTGGAGTATACCCGCTACTTATGTGGCCTTTCACAGATGAAAAGTAGACTTCTAGGTCAAAAAAACCATTCAAGTAAAAATGAAAACAGATTCGCGCGTTTTTCTTGAAACGTTACGACAACAACTTAATCAAGGACGACGCTGAGGTAGGAGCTGGGGAGTTAGTGCCACACTTTTACTAACAAGGTTTGTCGTCACCAGCGTTTACGTTTAGAGTCACTTTCCCCATGGTCCTTGGTAGAAAGTGCAGACATGATATGTTACTGGCTTTAACGTGTTTCGGGTAAAATTCATGCTTGTCTTGGGAATAAAGCTACTACAATTTTCCAGGAGGTCAGAGCGGCATGGACCGGTGACAAGGAAAATAATCAGGCATATGATTAGCGAGTGATAACAAGGGCGTGTGGAGACTACGAAGAAGGGAATTCTGGTTACGAGCGAGTTCGGGGGCAAAAATGCTGGGTGGAATTTGGGCTGGCCGAGAAAAATTTAATTGTTTCGGGGGCATACTATCGCCGGGATGTTGTCTTTTACGGTAATTGGTAAAAAGGAAATCTGCCGACAGCTCAACTATGGTAGCATGCTGAAAGCCTGATCGTGTGAGTGGCCAGCACTCCTGGGGTGTTAGCTCCGGGAAAATAGGATACCTCAGATAAAATATATAAGCAGTCATATATAAATACACGGATATTAAGGATTATACCTGGGTAACTGAGTCCGAGTTAGTTGACATCCATAATGGACTTAAAAATAAGCAGAAGGGGACAATATATTTAAGAGAATACCGGTTTAGTCCTTATTTTTCTTGTCATGTTATTTGAACATGGCAATCTTGAGCTCTGCTAGGTCCTGACAGAAGCAGACAGGGTCTGGGAACCCGTTCTAAAAGGTATGGTGAACAAGTGCGAAGAGTTGCGACCTAAAAGTTACTTAGGACGGTAGTTTTACGAGATACAATAGTATACTTTGGAGGTGATAAGAAATCTCGTTAGCTAACAGGATGGGTTTTCCAGTCATATGCGCTTGCCAGCTTAGAAGCCTGAAAAGGAATGTGGGATTCAGCTCTCCACGGCGTACCCGAAGGGGCCACGTTGATGCATCTAGAACAGTTCTCCGTGACCTAGGCTCGATGCGGAGCACTGACGTTTCTTGGCCAATGCCCGTTGCACTTTTTCCATTGCAGCAAGATAAGCTCCGGGAATTTTTGAGAAAATTGTCGGGCACTACTCAACTTGAGGTTTGTCTTGTGTTTTGCATGTTATTGGCTAACAGCATTAAGTGCGGAATGTTTTGATCAGTGAGGCAGTTTCTCCCGCTTCCGTTAGCAATTTGGCAAACTGCTTGCCCGTGGATGAGTGCTACAAGCCGGGATCTTTTGCGCACTATGTGGTAAGTACTGGAAGATCGTTTTTAAGGAGCATCCCGGGGGAAGTGGCACTCATAGTTTGGAATGGCGCCACTAGTTCCAGCGAGCTGCATCAACTACTTTTTACATAACTCAATCAGTGAGTTCAAATCCTCCATAAAGTTGGCCACGGCTTGGGGTGAAGACGGTATGGAAGAGTAGAATAACTTGAAATCGCCAGCAAATAAGAAAGATGTGTCCTGGAGAACTGCGGGAAGCACACTATCTATATATAACAGCACTGGTAAGGGGTCAAGAATACCGCGTTGTAATATCCCGCTAGTGATTATCTGCGGCTGGGATAGGGTTCCTTTGGAAATGAAGCGGATCTACTAACCCATGTGACTTAACCTTTAGTACACTTTGCCTGTGGGATAAACGACTGAAGACTGCTGGAATGTCAAATATGGTTATAATGGTCACTCATCCGTAGGCATTTGGAATGACCAGATCGAAGACATCAAGCTGGTTTGAAGTGCAGGATCCGTCATTAATGAAGCCAAGCTGAGATTACTGATTAATTTACTGGTCGTGAGAAAGTCTGTTGACCGGTGCATGACGGTCCTCTCCATGAGCCTATATGTATATGTGGGTCCTTGGAAGAGTTTTGTGGATCGTACAATGGACCTTATTTGTGGAGGTGAATAAGGACGGCGGCTTTCCACTGAACGGCAAACACCCGGGTCTATAGGGAGGTGATGAACAGGCTTAACAAAACGGTTTCTACGTCATGTTTGCCTAAGCGGTACAGGGTAGTGGAGACGGCCTGAGTCGGGCCGATGCGATGATATGATGAGGACATAGCCTTCTCTCTTTTCTATGTATTAAACAAGATGGAACACGTTAGTTGGTCTGTTAGCTTGAGCATGGTTGGCAGATTTGTGACGCCGTCGTTTACGCGAGTTGTGAATTATGAATTAAGAGCCTCAGCCATTTCCTTGTGATCATGCAGCTGGTGGCTGGTGCACATGAGGCACTTAAGCATACTTGATTTATCGTGAAGAGCGAAGGACCAAAGAAGTTTGGCCATATGCATTCTAGGGTTTGGTTGCTAAAGGATGCTTCGTTCCTGTTAACAACGTTGGTTTCTCCATGGGGCAAGCAGGTCAGCCTGAAGTCCATTTACCCCCGGTAGTAAGGAGAAATCAAAAGTTTGCTTGCAGGTATTCTGCAGCTTAAAAACCTTCTCATATTTACATATTTTGCCTGCTTGCATTACCCACAGCGGAGGGCTTCATGGATTAAGGGCGTTATTAATCAAACCCAAGTTTATCTACGAGATTCTGGCGGCTTTTAGAGAACCAGATGAAGGGCACAACCAGGCCACTCAGGTTTCCTTTGATTGGCAGTCAAACCAGGCCAGTTTGTTGATTTGCGAGTGACATTCACGGGCTCGGTAGTGTTTGCATGCCTTTAGGGTACAGGAGAAATAGGAAGATGGTAGGCAACCATCTTGTGGTCAAAACCAGGAAGGATGTCCGGTACAGAGTTGTCCACGTTTGGAAGGCCCTCAGTGCACACTATGTCAATGATACTACCTCCTGTAGTGAGGTTAGGGACATGCTGTGTCCGTCCTGTTACGCGAGTTTCTCGAACAAACGTTAAGAGCCGCAAAGGGGCAGTTTTGTTAGACCACCAGATTTTGGGAGCATCAAAGGCTCTCGTTATCATTTTTGCTTCTCCGTAGATGGGTACCATGCAGTGAAAGATTTTTTAAGTTGAGTGAGCTGAACATTGTTAGATGAAAGCAGTCCACAAAAGTATCCAAATAGTAGTGGATTGTTACGAATGTGGATAGGCAGGCGTGAAAATGTCTACCACTGGATGATGAAGGGTATAAATTAGGAACTCATGCTGGACGCAATGAGGGCGAAGGTATATACTTTGCAATAAGGAGTTGCAAGGGGACGGAAATTTTTGGTTTAAGGGTCTGCCATTCGTCAACTGTTTTAGTAATTAGCAGAATGTCTCAGACCTTGTGTTTACAGAAAAATCTCGGGGATCCCAATTAACGTCAAAAGGATTGCGCCTTAGGTAAAATCAGGGACACAGTCGATTTGAAATCAAGGATGGAAGGTTTTTAAATGTGTTAGCAGTCGGTGATCTGACCCGTTAGGCAGGAATGTAACCAGGAGGAACGGTGGATCTCAGGTTGACAAAATAGACTTGGAAGGAACATGGCAAAGAGTATTTGGAATTTCTGGGGGTTGAACAATTTTTCGGGAACACTGAGGGTAGCCATTGAAGTTGAAGTGAGCAGTACTGTTTACAAACAAGGTGGCATCGGATAAGAGGCTGCTGTGGCCATGGAAGCGATGGGTCTTGAGGCCTTTGAATTGACAGTGCAAGATAAAAGTACCTAGCAAACAGGATGAGTAAATTGTGGTACCCACAACTGTGCGAGCATAAATCGCCAGTAGCTTGAAAGGGTGCAGGTTAAATTTAAAACCATTGATGGATTAACGCTTGTGAACAAAGTTTGGGCAGTGCGTAGCCAAAATCGTATCCCCGTTCCAAAACAATCAGTTCGCAAATTTGATGCTGGGTTACGAAGGTAATCACTGTGAAATTACGAGCAAACATCAAACATGCAGTCACTAAGACCCAAGACGAAAGCCGATGTAATTTTACAGCAAAACGCACGTGGTTCATGCGAGTCCCAAAGCAGTTAGTGACAGAATTGCGCGGCGAGTGCAAACAGATGAACAAACAATGAATGAGATAAAGCACCGAAGTAAAGTGTGCGGCGATGGTCTCATACATTCCAGTAGAGGAAGTTTTTTTGAGGATCTTCCCCAGTTATGCGTTATGCCACCCAAAAAGACCATCTAGATCTAGCGATTCCACGGTTAGGCACCGAGTCTCAGATACATCCTTATCTAAGTAATTCCTACTGACAGTGTACTTCTCCTTCTACAACGGCTTAGGGGCTAGCCTATGGAATACTGTCCACTGAATCGCTTTCCCTTTCATGGAGTATGCAAACTTTCTTCCACGGTTGAGCCATCAGATGCAGCCTGTTGAGAGCGTACGCAATTGAGGTGGAATCGCGGAAACCAGCGTCACAGAAAAAATGCAGTGTAATTAGTTGAAGACGACGGTAGCTAATTGTGGTAGTGTGTGACCGCAGCTGGAAAATAAAACTATGTCTTGTGGTTGACAAATGATAAGCGCGAAGTAGCCGGGTATGGTATGACAGAATGCGTGCTCCGAGTACTGCAAGTGGCGTGTGATTCACTGAGGTGTTGTGGATTATCACTGTTGTGAAATGTATGTGGTAACACAAGCCCCACGTGCAAGCGGATTTGTGGTAATTAGTCTAATTCATCGTTCAATATCACCCGACAGTTAAGAGAATATTCAGTAATTGGTCTCGGAAAGATGTTCATCATTCAATATCTAGTTGGCATGTGGCTGTCGGTGGAAAGTTGCACATATGTGCATGGTGATTCGTCTTGCGGACTGGTTTTTCACTATGTACCCACTTCCGTGGAGCTCTTACAGTTGGTGTTTATTGTCGCAAGCGCCTTCTACGCAAGACCTTGATCGAGTAATTGGCTTGCTTCTGCCAGCAAATATACAGCTGGCAAAGCTTAAGGGGTTCCAAAATATTACTGCTGGACCTCATTGCTATAAGGTCATATGGAGTCAGGGCCAAATTGGTGTCGCTAAAGAATATCGGTACTAGTGAACGGTTGTTAAGTCTTCTTCTACTTCAGGGATCATCGCATTTTGGAAACGGCACCGCTGGTTGTCTTCCCATTGTTTGCATGAGACTCCGACATTGCAAAGAACTTCTGATTGCTCGATTCACCGTCAATCTTTTGCTCAGAATCCAAAGCCGTTTTCATGTGATGCTGAGCACATGGTTGCACTCGCGTGCCTCTCCATTGCATGAGTATTTTGCACAGGCAGATCAGCGATGTGGTGTCCACCTGTGTGCACGATCGGATATTTTGCGTCAAAGCATGGATTGGAGTTATTCAGTTTACCAAACGCTCCCAACAAAATGCAAGGAATTTTGGGCTCAACACCTTTAGCTTCCAATTGTTTGGTTCCTGAGGTCGCTCATGGGCCGATGCTCTTCAGGCAGTCTGAGAAATTCTGTGATGTCGATCGATGTTTTCAGGTGGTGCAGGTTCCTTACCTCACAGGAACATAAATCAGCTGTTGCCGGCCGATAACACACGCCATCACTCTTCGACCTCTGTTCCGTATTGCATAACTGTGAGCCTGTTTGCGACAACGGTATCGAAAAAATCATAACATTGTGCATGTAGTGAAGCACGACCGTTCAATCCGTCAAAAACACCGTAGTCCAGTCAGTATGGTTCAAACATCTTTCAGTCTGCACGATCTTCAATACTAAGACCGCCGCACTTTATTTCTGACTCACTTGATTGTTAAACTTGCGTTGAGAAAGACCACCCAATGTAAAGGGGACGTTGATGCATTAGATCTGCCAACAACGATGTTATTAGCGTTATATCATTCACAATCAGATCTATACTGACTTTAAAAATGCGACTCGAGATTTGGCCAGGAACATCCTAACATCGTAACAAAAGTCTTCTATAGTCCACCTTCAATATACTGCAAAAATGTAACCCAAATTCAGTGCTTCCTAGAACGTGCGCAGAAATTCTTCCTACAATTCACCTTCGGGCCTAATTAGATCATCCCAGCCAGCTTTATTCCTGCACGTTCGTTGTGGCAGCGTTTGTTCTGGAACATCCACGATCAGACAATTCCAAGAAGGTCGCACAAGCTGGGGACAGATGACTGAAGCCTCCTACTTGCAACTGGCCAATATGAATATTCATTTAATAATTGAGAAAGTCGTCAACATCAAAATTGTTGCTATGCCCATCTACCATGGCCAACTTATTTGAAACTCCCTCTGTTTTACAGCCTCTTGCAATGCATCATTTTCGATAGAGGACAGCGTCGTTGCACAAAATGCGTGGAACTTCATCATGTGGTCTGCGACTAGTTAGTCTATGTCGTTGTCAACCGGCCACTATAGCGCAGTTCAATTTATCTTTTTCGAACCATCACCTTTAAACCCTTCCTCACACATCGGAGGTCATTGCAAAAATGGTCACCCAAAAGCGGCACAAAACCAATATCAGTAGTGCGATCTAATGTGGCCCTTGAAAAATCCCTTAGTTGAACGATGTTTCTCGAAGCTTTGTGACGCAATCGAACACCACGTAAATTTTCAGGTTTCCCAGGGTTCACCTTCGGACGATGAGCCAAGCACCCTATTTAGCCCTGCAATGGGCACAGTAAGTTTTTCTACGTGCTCAAGAATTTCGTTCCAGCGGTCCTGCATCAAGACAAAATCGTTCTGTCAAGTGCAAAAATATTCGAAGCACGTGAGCCTTGTTTTTCTCCGCCCATGCGGTCTGTAGGCGCCACTGGACCGACACCTCAAAAGAACTCGGAAGAATTCTTGTCCCCATTTGCGCCGTCTTGAAAGCTACAACGAAATTCCTCGATGAGTGGGGGTTCATTTCCTACCTCGCTAAATTCCTGATCACTTAGCCTGTTCGATTCTTTCTTTGTGTTTTCCGGCCCCGTAATTTTGCACTTGACCAGACCCTTTTCTTTTGAAAATCCCCATAATATCCGCCCTAGTGTCAAACACACTGCCTACAGGGCTTGCCAATTGCCGAATACCCTTTGCGCAATCTGTCCATTTATCAAGGTTGCGTCCGAACAACTATCACCAAAGGCAAGCGCCTTTACAAACCCGGTAGGACTGACCACTCTCACAGCGGCTGCGCCTAAGCCAACGGCTTTTCGGTAGTTTGATAAATCGGGCGAACAAAATTGGGCTTCGGGGTACTGTGAAGGGGCACAATTGTTTCCTGTTGAGATTGATTTTGGGGCCCTCCCCGAAAAATCTCTTCGTTGCAGTAGGATTTATTTGGTAACTTGTTGCACAATGCAACACGCAAATGAAGCGAGCCATAACTTGTTGTTAGTGGATGGCCAATCCTCTAACTTAATGAAATTTGCCACGTTGTGTTGTTCCCAATGTATTCTGTAGGATTTTTCAAATGCTTGAAGTAAACCAAATACCCCGTCGTACTACGTGAGCTTAATAGTTACGTTAAGCTTTGCACGAAATTGTCCCTGGCGAATGCTCGTGTTCAGTTTCTCACAAATCAGAATATCCTAAACTATATCGGACTGTTTTGAGGAGAACTCGCGAGGCATGTTCCACATCCGCCAGAGCCTACTACACGGAAGTGAGGGGGGGGGGAAGGAGACCAGGGCCGTGAGACTTGTAGTGGCGTGCAACCACATAAGGTTCCAACAAACGAGGCGTGGTAACGGGCTGGACTACAGCGATTTGCCGTCTACCGCAGTATCTTCATTTCTCTGTGAGGTTTAGAAACCATTTTCGGAAACCATATCAGCTGTTGCGTAAAAGGTCTGGATACAAACTCCCCTCGACATAACTGATTTCATTTGATCTCGAATAGGTTCTTGTGTTTTTGTACAACTGTGTACAACTGTGGCCATGGCCACGGCGACGGTCAGAGCCACAGCCACGGCAACTGCAACAGCCATGGCCAAACCCACGGTTTCAGCAAACGCATGGAAGCACTCAAGTTACACCTGTGGCAACAGTCACGTCCATCGCGACAGCCACGTCCAAATCTAAATCGTCGGCCACGGCTAAGTTCAAGGACACGGCTACAGCTACGTAGACGGCCAGGGACACGGCCACGGCCACTGCAACCTTCACGTCCATATCCACGGCTGCCGCCAAGTCCTCGTTCAATGAAGCCGAAGTACGACTAATGTTTACACATCACCTACACAACGTGACTAATTGGTGTGTTAGGAGTTGGAAATTGAGTATTTTGATCAAATAACTCGCTTGCCATGTGATATGGTCGGTTAAGTGACCATTATGAACGTATGGAATCACTCTGCGTACATCTGACCAGGCGGACAGCTCTCGGTATGCCTCACGCACTAGCACTGTTGCGGTCAACGGCCCTCCGGTTCTTAAGTTCACGTGCTCCTTTTTGGACTGGCTTCATCTTGCTGCTTCTCAATGTTCTGTTGCCAAAACTTTACAAAACTGACTCCAAAAAGTGGCACTCTTGCTTGCTAGCAGGCAGCCCTTAAATGCACCCTTCCAGCCAAGATGTCCATTCCGGCATTGTTGTGTACCAAAATCCGCTCTCTGTTTACGAAAATGTCCGATCTATCACTCACACTTCAATCACCGATCCATGTTCACACATATCATCTGCATACAAAAAATCGTGGCTGAACCCGGATATCCCTGATTCGCTTGTGTCGATGGACAGCTTCAGACTGCATCGGCAGGACTGAGTTTCGGACTGGAGGCAGTGTGGTCACATATATAAACTTGTTCTGGCCTGGCAAGTCCGAAGTTGTTTATACGTACCCACTAAACGGAATTGACTATCTTGTGTCACAGTGTCATCCTAGATTTCCTTGCCACACCAGCACTATAATAACGAATTTATTTATACATTGCCCCTTTTAGCTCGCAACAAAATATCGCATCTTTCTTTGACTCTTTTCAGTATTAATCGTTTCTCTTTTTGAGAATAATCTGCATATTACTGTATTTAACTTGAATCATGCATCGACCCTGACTGTGTTTGATTCGACTGATTTCTGCATTTCTCTCAACAAACGCAGCTCCATTTTAGATAGAGTTAGTGTCAACCATCTTGATTAATTTTTAGCACGAATTCTGACACACCGTGACCGGGTTTAAGCCGAATTCCTGAGCAACTTCTCCTAATGCCTTATGATTATTCCTGGATGTGTTCTTTTATGTTATTTACAAGGCGATGAGTGCACATGAATTTCGTTTCCCCCGATATTAGTTTTTATCCTCAAACTTTTGACAGAAATGCGACATCATTTAGTGTGAAAAGTCCGTACAATAAAACACAATAAATTACACACAGGAGATTGGATGGCTCATCAAAATATCGCTCACCGTGTGATATAATCGCTCAAGTGAATACTGAGAATGCAACTAATGTACAGCTGATTGAGATTGTAAGGAATGATGAGCAGTGTATATGGACCGGGCCCGAACTGAGACACGATCCAGGGACAAACGATTTTGAGTGGAACGCCTGAACCATTAGGCTACCGGACAGACAGGTTGCAGGCAGGTAGTCACGCACGCTGCGAACTGTTTGCTCAAATTTACCACATGACCATGTTGCACATAGTCATTACTGGTTTGCACGT
>LUCM01004544.1:24281-42880 GCA_008360955.1 Fasciolopsis buskii | reverse complement strand
TTCATGTGATGACGATTACGTTAGATGTTGGCACTCCTCAAAAACCGGCAATGACCAGAACATGGACGAAAATCCTTTCCATGAGGTTCCCATAGGTAGGTTTGGTATTAGGGCTGCAAACACGTCATCTCCAGTCGACGTGGCATTGACAGTAGTTAACAATAGAAAACTGCATTCACCTGCATAATGCCTACCGCTAACTTTTTTAGATGTTTTTATTCATTACTCATCCATTCTATTTTCAAGCCAACGCAGCCATGAATTAACCAAAACCAGAGCACATCGCTACAAGGGCGACGACTGTGAGAACTGCAAAGAAGAATATAGTTTTGGACACTAATTGGGAAAAGTATTTTTCCTTCGGAGCGTTTAGTGGGCAGTAGGGTGCGAGGATCTTAACAAAATGCAAACGAATTATCATGGAACTCCATAAAACAAGTTAAACACAGAAAGGTAAACACCAATCGATTGTTTTTTTCTTCACCAAAAAAGAGTGTACAATAATTAAAAGACTCAATGCAAAGGCTTAAAACGATCCTCATTCAAGTTCGATATTGGGAGCAGCCAAAGCTCAGGAGTTCCATTGCTACAGATTCAAGCAAGAAAACTAGAAAATTTGAATTCCTGAACTTACTCGCGATAGATAATCCTTGGGTGAATAATCACGGAAAAACAATAAGAGCAATGTTAGTGCTTCGTTCAATACTATAACCAAATGAGAGAAGAAGCAAACGATTGGTGAAGTAATTCAAACTGAAAAGATTTGCACTTGGGTTCGGCGCCGATTTGTGAAATTGACATTGGGAAATGCATTGACACTGTTTACATTGAAGAATCGTCTGAACTCCATCCTCTGACTTACGGAGCCATTAGGGATGTGCCGGATATTGTTTTACAACGGCGACGCCTCCGAGAAACCAGGATTGAAAAATAATGTATCAGTGTGGAGCAGACTAAGAGGTCTTGGCCCAGATGACCAAGCGGGTGTACAGTAGTGACCCTCAAGAAAGCAAAACAACTAACAACGTCATCAAAAAGAGCACCGTTTCAAACATCAAACAAATGCTTAAAAACACCAACCATCTGATCCAGTTCGAATTTAAAACTGAATCAGTGGATAACCGATAGCGTCGGTGTGACAAAAAGCCAATCGAAAACGCACAACCGCTTATTGGCTTACGCGAAAAGCAGCTCGTCGAACAGCTGGCCATCGAGAGGACCATTCAACCATCTTGGAAAACAACGTATCGCCTCGAATATTACCTACGGGGATCCAATAACCACCTCGTGGACTGAGACGGATATTGTCTGGATATCCGGGCAAACCGTCAACAAAAACTGTTGTCGAACTCTTTTCGTCCAAAGGCACACGAATCACACGAGCTCGAGTGGTTTCTACCACCAGCACAGATTTGCCATCTCGATGCAACTGAACTCCGTTGGGGAAATGAAGGTTGTCAACAAACACTCGGTACTGGGAGTTTCTTGGATTTACCAGCAGCAGGCTGCAGAAAACAAATGAGATCGCAAAAGGAAGTGCAGTAGTTGATTGGATTCGTAGGGAAACCAAAAGACTTCAAAATCATTACATCTGTGACACTCAAAGATCCACCGATTACCTTACAGATTTGGGTCAGTGTGAGCCGCTTCTCTCTAAATGGTAATCTTGACTGTCATGTATTCCAAACATACGCACATACAGGCACTTACAAATGACATTTTGACCATTAGGACTGTAACCTGTCAAGTCCCACTCAAGCACCGTTAGTCAAATTTGATGTTATGAATTGATATAATTATTAATAAGTAAAAACGAGCTTGTTTAGCAAATTACCTGATTTCGCAATGGATTCTGTAGGACTACAAGGAAACCTGAAAATTTGTCACCGACTATAACCAAGCATTGTTTGAAACGATCTGCAGTACCAGGAATTCAGCATCATTAACATCATCGTTCAGCGCTAAACACCAACGTAAGCCAAACTGACCGCTGCCTTTCCCCAGAGTTACACGTTTATATAAAAAGAGTGAATATCCAGTGGGAACAGGGATTGGACCTACACAGGCGGAAACACATAAGATACTGCTGCAGCCAACACACGAAACACAGTCTAACTGTACAAACGCACGTGTTTTCAATCATTCTGATTCGATAGAAAACGACAACACGATCGCCACTGTTCACGGTTCACTGCCATATCCTTCAGTGTCTCCAGCCAGCAAGTCGACGAGTCTTTCGGACCCCAACCACGAAGGCGTGAGACACCGGCGCCCAGACAGAAAAAGATAAGATGCTGCTGCAGCCAACATACAGAACACAATTCACTTGTACAACCGCAATTTTCAATCATTCGATTTCGATAGAAAATTAAAATACGATCACAATGTTCACGGTTCATCGCCACATCTTTCAGTGTCTCCAACCAGCTAGTTGACGTGTATTTCGAATACCAACCACGAAGACGCAAGACACTTACGTCACCGTAGTTCGCTTTACATTTTTTCATCTTGCATTGATACGTCATTTGTTGACTTCCAGGTGGCTACGATATGGTGGGCCAGTGTTCGTCATACGCAATACGTGACCCAACCAGCGTAGTCTACTAAGTTTCACACGCTGAAACAAGCTATTCTCAGAAGTGGCACCCAATACCAGATTCCTAACCTCCATATTACTCACCCGGTCACTCCATCCAATCCTAGCCATAATACGCAGATATCGAAGATCAACAGCCTCTAACCGACAAACATCTTTCATACGAATATTCCGTGTCTCGCAACTGTAAAACTAAACTGATCGCACTGTGACACAGTACACACGACCTTTCAACTTCAGTGAAATATCAGGCCGACGTCACAAGTGCTTCAATCCAGCGTAAGCTGCCCGAGCCTTGGGTATGCGCGTGTTTACCTCCAATCCCGAGCTACCATTGTTCGACAAGCAGCTACCTAGGTAAGTGACTCGGTCCACCATTGTTATTTGCTCTCCATCCAGTATCAAGTTCGTCGCTGCTGTCGTCCAAGTCCTGTAACAGTACTTCACACGCTGCAACTGCCGATGCATCTTATTCATTTCCTTGCAGTTAGGCAGCTCGCGTTTTTGCTCCATTAGACTTAGCGACGCTTGCGAGAACCATTGTTTTTGTTGAACACTAGATCTAGGACCACAGGCGAAATTTGCTGCCAAATGCATAGCCTGCTTAATTTGATCCCACTGATCGTCTACATTGCTATTGGTCGTAGTTCGTAGTCCCTCGGATAGTTTCTGTTCGTAGCTGTTGCGAACAGCCGAATCAGACAAACGTTCGACAGCCAATCGAGTTTGTGGCCTGCGTCGATGGCCGTTGAGCTGCAACAAAAGTCGCAATAAAACTAACGTATGGCCATGTTATTCAATTGAATGACTACGGAAACTAAGCAGTCAGTTACCAGTTCTGAGAAATTCTTCCAATCATAATTATCCCGCAATACGACAACCATTGTCTCGTTCCAAATACTGATCTAATATCAAGTGAAATTACGAAGGAGAAACTTCGGTAACTGTACACGCACTCGATGGCCGCTGAACACTCCATGCAATTTTCCAGAATCCGCATGAAACATCGTTTATCACTCTCTGTTTATCTAATTTAAGGTATTTTCAATTATTGTATATTTGCTGCAGATACACGGTGCGGTATTTCGTCACGGAATCCCATCCAGCCGTCATACAGATTCCCTTAGTTTCCGAATCGAAGTTACCTTAAGTAGTTTTTATACATCTCTGCACTGAATTGAGCATCGGGCATAACTTTCGGAGTTCACGTCAAGGTTGGTAAGAAAAGTCAAACTGCGTCTGAAAAGTGACACGGTATAGAACCGCATAATGTATTCATTCGCAGGTGACGAGCAAGATGACAGTAAGCCGCTGCCTATCATTACAAAGTGACTGCCACCGTTGAAACCTGAAGATGGTCGTCCGTCATCTTCCGCGAAAGTGCATTCGAAGTAATCCCTCTGTTCGGAACACTTAAAATGTGACAACGAAACATGGTCTTTGAAGGCCACCTTCCAATGTAAATGTTCGGGCACCAAAGCACTCAGAACCGAGCCAGGAAAAGACCAAAAGAGAAGATTACGTGTCAGCCTCCCTTTTCTACACATTTTCTGCCGCAGTAACTCTGCATTACATCACTTGGCACTAGCGACTACGTTTTCAGGCTGCACAATTGCAGTGTAGATTAACTCGGCGACCAAGAGAGATGGATTAATTTGCGTTATTCGTGATCCTGCCAATACATAACATTAAACGTGATTTACTGCAAATGAAAAGGGGATGATAGGTTACAGTTCTAGTGGTCAAAATAAGTCCACTGTTGTGTGTGTGTGTGTGTGTGTGTGTGTGTGTGTGTGTGTGAAACGGATGGTGGTCGAAATTATAGGTTGAGGGGATGCGGTTCACACCGATGGCCCAGGTCTGTAAGGGATTCGATAGGTTTTCGGGGGGTTCCGAGTGGGCCAGGGCAGTGAATGTGGCTGAAGCGTTCAGAATAATCTACAAAGTCCGAAGTAGATTATCAAAACTGGTGAATTCCCGGGTCTTGTCTACAGTTGAGGCCGTATGCATTCGCCTTTACAATTCCCCGTTGTGTGCCCAAAAGCAGTTCGTACAAACATTGAAGCTCCCCTGACCCACTCGGTGTGAACCGCATCCCCCCAACCTATAATTTCGACCACCATCCGTTTCACACACACACACACACACACACAACAGTGGACTAATTTTAATCACTAGAACTGTAACCTATCATCCCCTTCTCATTTGCAGTAAATCACACATAATGTTATGTATTGGCATGATTACGAATAACTGAAAACGAGCTTGTTCGTCACACTATTATTTCTCAATGTGCTCTGTGGCATTATTCGGATTAATTTCCCGCAAACTTTTACTCTGTGACGGCGAAAATAAGGGTCATTTACGGAGCATTCACTGACGGTGAGCTCAAAATAGCTCTTCCGTGGTAAAATAATATTCACTATAATTGGAACTGAATAAATCGAATCCTTGGTATCATACGTATCATTACCTCCTATGAAGGCTAGCGAATTTGACACCAAAAACAAACGACGAGCCGAAAGCAGCAGCGGCGGAAAGTTACTGGGCGTGAATCAATTTAATACCAAATATTTTCGCCGTTACTTCCGGTGAATTTTTGGTAGGTCTAGCCAGAGCTATCAATCATGTCAACCTATACATTGTGGTATAAGATTGGCCTATTGGCAATCAATAGTCCACAGCCTCAGCAACTACCTATTTCGATGTTGACCAGTTTCACGATACAGCCGAATTCAGTCACCAGTAAATTGGTCAGGATGGGGGGTTGTACAGATTTTTCATTGTTCACTGTGACCAAGACGAGAGAGACTGAGGTGATCGAGAGAGTAAACGGCCGATCGATCTAACATATTTGCAATGGCAAACACGATCACCGGGTTGACCAATCGTCTAAAGCGGGTGGACCGAATTTGACGGCGTTAGTTGCCACCAGCCGTGAAAGAACTATGAGAAAATCGTATTATCTAATGTACACAAGGCAACCCGTATAGCGAATAAAGTTTATGGCATTCCGGTTCTTCGGATTAAGTGGTATAGTCGCTAATGGAATACTTAAAGTACAGCCCATAAACGGACTACACTATGGAAAACAAGTCCAGAAACAGTCACCAATCTAATGATAGGTGAATCAGATAAAAACCAACGTCAAACAGAAAGTGCCGTCCTACAAGCAGTTATCAAGACTGTTCTATTCGCTCATGATAAAATGTCAGCCTTGGCAGCCTAGAGTCAACACTGCCAGATGACTCGCGTAATACCATAAAATCAAACGGAGGCTCGCAATACCGTAAAATTCATTCGAAAAGCAACCGTACTTTTTAAGTCTCAAAAACGAGGTACAATTGTTTTCAGTGAAAATTGACATCTTCGCTGTCCTCTCCACACCAGTCCACCTAGAAAAGCAGATTTTTATTGGGCTGCCGTTTGCATTTAACTTTTGATCCTTGATTTCATATACTAATGTCAAAGATGTCTCGAGTTAGCAGAATCAAGTCGAGCATTTTGTGTACGTGAAGACATTTCATTCAATGTGCGACAGATAGATGAAGAGGAACCTATCAAGCGTTATTTAATTAGGGTTGTTTTCAAGTGGATTCTTACTCAAACACAACGGTCTCCATATCCTCAGTCATCGTCCCTTGAGACATAACTTCACTTCCACTTCACGCCCTCGAAGAAAAATAAGAAGACAAAAAAATAAGAAAACAAATACTTCCATAAGTCAAACAGCTCTGCTTCTCTAGAGCAATAAGAGCGAACATGCAGAGCAGCATATAAACAACTATCACGCGATCGCATTCCATGAGTAATTATCGAGCGGCATACATCACACCAGCATCGGCCACCATCACCAGGCTTTGTGTTCTAATTTGCATTACGATTTGCGATTTCATTATAATCTATTTCATTTAGCCGTTACAATGAGACTGCTACTTGATGTGATGTGACGGATAATTGAGAATAGAATAGTATGATTGAAAACCAAAATTCAATCGGAAAGCACCAGCGGAAGAACACGTGATTCACGTAGATGGATGACAATAACAGAGTTCAAGGTGAATAAATAATGGGTTCCGAAATAAACCACAGAAACTGGTTGTGAATCCCTACTGAGATGCAGTGAAGCGGCTTGATTCCTGAAAAGCACCAGTGAAAAATTTTCCACAAATGCAAATAATAGAAACACCGAAAAAGCATTCAACATAAACAACAGTGCATTCATAAATAAACAGAGTTTAAAGGTCAGCGACAAAAACGCTCGGGGCAGAAACGACGAATTCAACGAACAGGAAGGCATAGTATAACAAGTTACCTAAAAGACACATCCAGGGTCCAAAACATAGGATGGACAAAATAAAATAGCAAATTAGGGCCGAAAAATCGGCAGCCGTTTTCACAATGAATAGGGGCGTAAATAATAACCAAGATTCACACTGGAAACAAAGGCCGAAGTTCGACAAGGATGCCCAATCTCTCCATTCTTGTCCAACTTCATCATCAACGGAATAATGAAGGATATTTCAGGAGACCTTCAAGATGTAGGTGTTGAACTGGTAAACAGAGGGTAACTGTGTGACTTTCAGTAAGCAGATGATTTTGTGGGCTTGTTCGAAACTGTCGAACATGCGCAACACGCACTAGACTGAATGGTAAGGGCTGTGGCTCCATCCGACATATTTGACACTTTGCACGTTTGAAGTGTAAAGTGTTGCCCAAAGATTGAATGTCAACAGTATCAAACGTGACACTCGATTAGAGAAGAACTAACCATTGGAAACCGTTTCATTTACCCCCGGAGTTGCTTGGCTAAGGATGATTGATTGCACGTCATTGAAAGTGAGCACGCGCATATCCAAGGTTCGAGCGACATATGGTGTACTGTGTGTTGTACTTATGGTACCGATCTGATATTTCACTGAAGTTGAGAATTCGTGTATCCTATCGCAGTGCGTTCAGTCATCGTCATCATCGTTTACCGTTAAACAGCAAGGTATGCTTCAATGACCGCTGACTTATCTTCAAGGTTACATATTTCGATTGAAAGGGTGAATATACATTTGAATAGGGAGTGGACCTACACAGGCGGGAAAAGATAAGAATGCTGTTGTAGTCAACACCTGGAACACGGTCTAACTGTGTAGGCGCACTCTTGCAATCATTCGGATTCCACAACACGATCGCCACTGTTTACGATTCACTGCCTATCCTTCCCTGTCTCCAACCACCTAGTTAACGGGTCGTCATAAAACTCATCTTTTTGTGTGTCAATGCTACAGTCTGTTGGGGCGTATACGGAAATGACAAACTGCGCTTAACACTACTATTCTTCCAAACGTCGACTAATCCTTCCAGTCTCATGGCACACAAGCGACTATTAACCGTGATCCGGTATAAAATGGCCGCTTCAGCCTTCTCATTTAAGACTATTCCTACACCGCGTTGCCCCAAGGCTTCAGCTGTTCCGTCTTCTGAAATGTGCAGGAAATATCTTGCCGAGACATTAGGCACAGTCAGTTGAATTATTCCACCTGAATCCTGAATTCGTGTTCACTGACACAACAGATGTCAATCGAAAATGAGTCGTCCACTGTCAGAGCCAAACACGCCTGTTGGCCAGCCTGCATTAGAAAGCGCACATTGAGGAAACCGAGATTCAGAGGCTGATGAGACGTGAGAAAATGTGAGCTAACAGACTGAAAACTACCTACTACACTACTTGATAGTGAACCGTTGCGAGTATCGGGCGTGTTATCAGTGGGGACACTATGGGTAGGCAGAAGAGGTAAAGAGATTGGGTTGGAGACAGAAGAGAAAGTTTGAATAAAAGTCAGAGAACTGTGAGCAGTAGCATAATTATCACTACCCACACGACCTACGCTCGATGTAATTACGCCGAGGCATAGCTGAGTGGAAGCCCATCTAGTTGGATCAATTATTCTCCCACTCGTTTTTACGACTGAGCTGCCAAGTCAGATCGACCGCCGAATGGGAGGACCGGGAGACTACTTCGTCAGGCCTCTACCCATTGACCCTCCAGGCATGACTGGATCTCCGGCTTGAGATAAGCCATCCTGTATAGCTCGTTGGATCATGGGGGCACGCAAGCCGTCAGGCCACGTCAAGGTGTAGTCTGGTTGTGACAGCCTGGAGTGACTGAAATCAGACATTTCCTTAATGGTGGGGCATAAAAGGCTGGAAATTTTTCACCCATTCAAACTTTTGGAGAAAAAGGCTGTCTGTTCTCTCAACAGAACAGGTCCGGCATCTTTTAAATCCAGAAGGAATCTGATCTCGTTCATAGGAACTATGGCTTTCCGGGGTTTGAAGTTCTATATTTTGTAATGGCATCATTAGCTCTACGCCACATCGACAACGTAGGAGCATTAGGTGCAGCCGAAATAGCCAGTGATTAGCTAAATTAGGAACGGAAGTGTTCTACACAACAGCGTAAAAGGTCGCTCAGCGGTCTTCCATCAGTTGCGCGAGTCACCTCACTAGCACCAGTTTTGCGCAGTCCGGTTGAGGCAGGGAGCTGAAAAAGCGAACTGGACTTTCCAGAAGCAGAGTTTGTTTTCATCTCGAGGACATATTTTAAACATCAGATATCAAGATCACCATTCGATCTGTTCTTTACCTCGGCTTGTTTCATTGTATCCTACGTCAGAGATCACATGCCGTCGACGGGGAAGTGTATGCGACTCTTGGAACCTGTTCAGTTTGGTGGGTTCTAGACATTTGGCCTCTTGCTATGGAGGAAAAAATGATCTGAACTCCTCAAGTACAATAATGGTAAGCATTTAGTCACGCAAACTAATTCCTGAGGGGAGAATGAAGGGCAAGGATACTTTCAATTCTATTTTGTACCAATCTGCCCACAGATCCTGTGCCTTCGAGGCCATGGTGAAAAATGAAAACAATGAGAGAAAGAAAAAAAATAACTACACAGACAAACGCAAGCTCTTTCAGACCCTTGTTTCACGTGATCCACTGTCAATCATCGATGGCGGTTCCTCTATTTGTTGTCATACTGTTCGTCCAGCCTAGGCTGGCTTAATAGATGATTCAACCAAACGCGACCTGCAAGGCAGCAGTGTTCTTCCAGACGAGCTGGTGGTCGATTAGTGACACTAAGAGTAGGCAGAAGGGGTAAAGAGGTTGGGTTGGAGACAGAAGTGAAAGTTTGAATAAAAGTCAAAGGACTGTGAGCAGTAGCACAATTAGCACTACCCACACGACCTACGTTCGATGCAACGGGCAGTGCGGTTCTGATTCTTCTGCGCGATGACCGATGCAGTATGGAGTTATTTATAGACGTGTAACTCATGAGAGCTGATGGACGGGTACTGCTCGGGAGTTCAGTTGTCTCATAGTGTTTCGGTCATCGCCGTTCGTGTAATTACGCCGGGATTAGATGAAGTGATGGAGCGGTAATGTGAGCGTTGGAAATCTACTACTGGATGCCAGTTGAGAGAATATTTTGTCATAGCGTATCGGGCTTAGTAGACTTCGTTGGCTAGGCCACGTGTTACGTACGACGAACGCCCGTCTACTATACAATGTCTCATTTCCCATGCCTCCCACAGAGTGGAAGAATCCACGTGAAGGTCAACAGATGACGTGACAGTGCGGAATGAGGAAATGTACAGCGAATGTAGGTAAAGCGGGTGTCTCACGTCTCCGTAGTTGGAGTCCAATAGATCTCCGGACAGTTGGCTGGCGATACTGAGGTATACAGGTGCGAATCATGAAGAGTGACGATCGTGTTGCCATCTTCTGTCGGATGAGAACAAACGAAGAAATGCGCATCCGTGCGATTGGACTGTGCATCCCCTGTGTTGGCCATTTTCGCGTTGTTCTCTGTTCCCGTTTTTGTCGGCCCCCTCCCTGTCTACTTCGTCTATCAATTTTTTCATTGGAACGTGTAACTTGGTGAGAAAGGCAGCGGTTAGTGGAGGTTGCCTGCGTATTCAACGCTGAACAATGATGATGAATGTTTTCAAAACTCTACTGTTTTGCTATTAGGAGACGTCACCTGACCCCAAAAGGAATCGGAAATAGAGTCGAGCCGTCAAGCACTAAAGCATGGAAAATCTGTCGGTCGCAAAGATCGTCTCTGAGTTTCTTCGAGCTGGATAGAAATGCCGTGATAAAGGCAAACGTCGACTTGCTCCGTGACGTTTAGGACGAGGATTTTATTGAGCTATGGTCGATAGAACCATTAATTGTGTCCCTAATAGGAAGGGAATGCACGATGACTGTAATAGTCATTGTCGGGTTAATTTACTTCCGTTATTTGCCAAAGTATAATCCTCGGCTGTGGTGCGCCGCTCAGCTGTTCAGACCCCCACACAACCCCCAATGTCACCCAATTATATATCACACACAAAAAAGGTAAAGACACGTTCCAAAATAATCATTGCATGTTAAGCGAACAATGCATGAAAAACAACGGAACATCAACGCGGAGAAGCTTATCTACCAATTTCACCACAAGCAGTATTTTACTCCATATTATACTTTTTGTAGCTTGTCATATACGGAAGGGAAAGGAAGGAGCCACCATAACATTCCAAACACTAAGGATGTCACTTTTGAGCCAGCCCAGTCAGCGACTATAATGAACCACCGCTCAGCTAGCGTGACCAGGATGCAGTGAGACAAACTCTAGCAAGCCGGAGACACTGGAGTGAGCGATTAACAGTTTAAGTTTTGGTGTCATTTTCTGTCGGATCAGAACAATTGGAAAATGAGCGCTTGTTCGATTAGACTGGGTATTCCTTTGTGCTGGATACTACGGCACTTCTTTTCTGTTTCTAGTCGTGTATATCTATCCTTCTTCTCCTTTGTGTAACTCTGTGAGCAAGGCGGCGGCCGGTGAGGCTTGCTCTGATGATGAATTCCGAACGGAATTAAACATCACTATTAGGAGAACCCTCATTTTTTGATGCAGGACTGTCACACACCTGCAGTGGCTCTTCTAAAGGTAGTTCTAGAAGGCTGCTTATGGAGGCGCGCCCGCCAAGTTGAACTGCGACTGGTTCGCTGAGTATCTTCGAGAATGAAGCAGTGAGATTCTTTGGTCATCTCACCTAAACGCGATTGTTCTTAGTTCGTACAGGTAACGGCTATTACAGATGGCCTCGACCTCGTCAATTTTCTTACACGTAACTTATCACTACTCAAGCTGTTCTGAGGCATTTGATCAAATGGAGATCACAGGAAATTTCTTGGACTCATCAGCGACGAGCGGTTTATTTTATGCCGTCGCGGAAGGTATTGAATACCCTCGTTTTACCGCTAAAGACGACTGAAAGTGTTCCTGTCAAGTGAATCGTCCAAGCGACTTCATTTAAAGTATGAGACTGGACAGTGTACACGATTTTATTCCCAGTGGAACAGATATTTAGAATGACCACTAGTGCATGCACTGACGAATAGTGATGAGCGATTTCGCGTTTCGATTACAAAAGGCAAATGGTTCGCCTATGCATTCAACACTCGAAGTGTTCAGGGAAACGAAGGAAACAAGGTAATTTGACCAAACATTGATGAGCGTTCATCTCGTTTAAAATGCATTCGTCGACTGAACCCTCCAACCACGGAGAGAATTCAAACGCACTATGAATACACTTTACTCATGTGGTTCTTACGTCGAGATGTTTTACTAAGGAGGTTCATTTATGACCAAAGGTATCCTGGGAAATGCTGTAACCAACTCAAGACCTCACATGTTAGTTACCCAAGCTTCATATGTCCGTTATCCTCTCACCATCATCGCACGTCACATATTTATGCCCTAGCAGATAAGTGAGCGCGGTTGGAAATTCGGTGAATCAGTCATCTTTAATGGTCAACGCATACTTCGTTTTTAAACCTACCCCAGTTACATGATGAATTTCAAGTGCATTAGGTCAATGGACACGTCAAATCGACCCAAAGTGATAAAACTATGTTGAAATCTGAAAAATGTCGAAATAAATAACAGAAATTTGCGGGGAACTAAAGAGTGTACTCCATTTCTAACCCCTAACTTCCGCGGTCAAAGCATTATACGCTTCAGCCCAAGAGTTTTGCATTACAATTAAAGGGCAAAACCTTCTAGCAAATAAATACTACTGTTAACCCCGGCATCAAAGACTCAAATGAGAACACCGATCATACTTATCGCCAGCAATCTTTCGCGTAATTATTCTGCAGTTAATTTCCTTTGCACCTGGATCAATAACAGTGGAATTTCACTACTAAAAGTCTCTCGCACTGTTCACGCGTTACCAGTTACCAACAAAAGTGAGAACATTTTGCTGATTAGATGTGGTATTTTCGAGAAATACGAGACTGAATAGTTCTGAAGAGTGTAAAAGCATACCGGAAAAAGACAAACTAACTATGGAGAATCTCACAGCGCGCTCTGGGGACACGCCAGGTTTGCCATGACTCACAAGCTACTTTAGGAAGTATATTCATTTAATGACAAAAACGACAAACTTGCCGTCCATTAGGTTTTGACTCCATAAGGTCAGCAAATATTTGATACAGTGAATACTTTACACTAGATTCCGATAAGAAAATGTTCCCATTGGGAAGGATATCCAAATCGTTGAAAAATACGGGTGTGAAGTTGCCGCCGTTTGGAAAAAGTTTCACGATCGACCCTAAAATTGTGATCGGACAAATAGGAAACGGCAAAAACACAAACCATTAGTCAAAGCTAGGGAGAAAATGCCGTGAAACGCATCCGCAAATACCAAGCTCTTCTTGTCTTTAGATAATCGCATGCCCAACGGACGACCGCAAGCTGCCATCGAATCTGAAGGAACGAAAGAATGAGGAAGGTATGTAGCTGAGAGGAGATTATCAGTAACCAAATGGATTAACAAGTGATGCAGATGTGTATTCATAGCATTTGTGAGACAACCACAACTGTCACAGTATGGGTCAGAGAGACGCACCACAGTTCGAAGGATTCAAATCGTGAAACACCTCCACTTTCGAATTACGAATGCGCAAAATTTTTCCATCCACTGTTCCTGTATACAGTGTACCTGAATAGAGAGAAATGGAATGATGAAACGGACTCGGTCCCCCGAAACCTACCATTCACATATACTATACTTTCCGCTCCACTATGAGGATCTATACGAATCTGTTCGATTTCCGAAAGTCGATCGTTTTGTGTCGCCCCGACGGGCATTTCTTTAACTGCAGTCAACTCGAACACCACAGGATCCAGTTCCACCGAGAATACCAAATAACACAACCCACCGATCACTGCGATCCAGAATGCCCCAATTGTGTACCAAAACCAGTTGCTCCGTTTCGGTTTTCTGATAACAGGCTGCAGAACATTAGCCATATCTGACTGGGCTGAAATCAAGAGAACTGGTAATGGACGTTGACATGCTTCGATGTCGCATGAAATGCCAATGAGAAATTGAGGGCCACTTTTGCGAAACAACAATTTCTAGTCAATCAAGCTACCACATTAAGGAACCAGAATTGTAGTTCGACACATCTAACAGATTATGTGTACCGTGAAACCCAAGGTCCCATCGACTCCATTGTATTTTCGGAACCGCTTAGAACCATCACAGTATGGCAGAAAAGTTGAGTACCGAACACAAATTACGCAGCTACCTCAAGTCTACGATCATTGACGGAGGGTTCATTTAGCCCAAGATAAATCCTGAATATATATACAATGGAGTCGATGATGAAGAAACAAGTAAGAATCACTAGAGCCCTGAGTAGTACAGACACAAGTAACAGGACTAATGCCTATTAAAAAACCTAGTAAACTATTATCGAGACGAAACCAATACGGTCCAGGAGGACGAACCACTGAAAAAAAATTCAACAAGATGAATATTATTGAAAGGTTGACAAGGACATCATTATCACGTTCCCGGACTTATCAACACAGCAAGCCTCACCGGCCGCCGCCTTGCTCACAGAGTTATACAAAGGAGAAGCCTCTTTATTCTCCGTTAAAGATAATGAGAATATGCCACATATTTGAATCAAGGAACCATAATTGCTAAAAAGAGACACTAGGCTGGTCTGTGTTCCATTCTAAGAGTGTGGTCTGCCAGCAGGGTAAGGTCATTGCTCTCTTGTTCCACTGAGGTCACTAACCGACCACCAGCTCGTCTGGAAGAACACTGCTGCCTTGCAGGTCGCGTTTGGTTGAATCATCTATTAAGCCAGCCTAGGCTGGACGAACAGTATGACAACAAATAGAGGAACCGCCATCGATGATTGACAGTGGATCACGTGAAACAAGGGTCTGAAAGAGCTTGCGTTTGTCTGTGTAGTTATTTTTTTTCTTTCTCGCATTGTTTTCATTTTTCACCATGGCCTCGAA
Source organism: Fasciolopsis buskii (assembly GCA_008360955.1). Lineage (NCBI taxonomy): Eukaryota > Metazoa > Platyhelminthes > Trematoda > Plagiorchiida > Fasciolidae > Fasciolopsis > Fasciolopsis buskii. The sequence goes on along the minus strand of LUCM01004544.1, from coordinate 27,920 downwards.
GGCACAGGATCTGTGGGCAGATTGGTACAAAATAGAATTGAAAGTATCCTTGCCCTTCATTCTCCCCTCAGGAATTAGTTTGCGTGACTAAATGCTTACCATTATTGTACTTGAGGAGTTCAGATCATTTTTTCCTCCATAGCAAGAGGCCAAATGTCTAGAACCCACCAAACTGAACAGGTTCCAAGAGTCGCATACACTTCCCCGTCGACGGCATGTGATCTCTGACGTAGGATACAATGAAACAAGCCGAGGTAAAGAACAGATCGAATGGTGATCTTGATATCTGATGTTTAAAATATGTCCTCGAGATGAAAACAAACTCTGCTTCTGGAAAGTCCAGTTCGCTTTTTCAGCTCCCTGCCTCAACCGGACTGCGCAAAACTGGTGCTAGTGAGGTGACTCGCGCAACTGATGGAAGACCGCTGAGCGACCTTTTACGCTGTTGTGTAGAACACTTCCGTTCCTAATTTAGCTAATCACTGGCTATTTCGGCTGCACCTAATGCTCCTACGTTGTCGATGTGGCGTAGAGCTAATGATGCCATTACAAAATATAGAACTTCAAACCCCGGAAAGCCATAGTTCCTATGAACGAGATCAGATTCCTTCTGGATTTAAAAGATGCCGGACCTGTTCTGTTGAGAGAACAGACAGCCTTTTTCTCCAAAAGTTTGAATGGGTGAAAAATTTCCAGCCTTTTATGCCCCACCATTAAGGAAATGTCTGATTTCAGTCACTCCAGGCTGTCACAACCAGACTACACCTTGACGTGGCCTGACGGCTTGCGTGCCCCCATGATCCAACGAGCTATACAGGATGGCTTATCTCAAGCCGGAGATCCAGTCATGCCTGGAGGGTCAATGGGTAGAGGCCTGACGAAGTAGTCTCCCGGTCCTCCCATTCGGCGGTCGATCTGACTTGGCAGCTCAGTCGTAAAAACGAGTGGGAGAATAATTGATCCAACTAGATGGGCTTCCACTCAGCTATGCCTCGGCGTAATTACATCGAGCGTAGGTCGTGTGGGTAGTGATAATTATGCTACTGCTCACAGTTCTCTGACTTTTATTCAAACTTTCTCTTCTGTCTCCAACCCAATCTCTTTACCTCTTCTGCCTACCCATAGTGTCCCCACTGATAACACGCCCGATACTCGCAACGGTTCACTATCAAGTAGTGTAGTAGGTAGTTTTCAGTCTGTTAGCTCACATTTTCTCACGTCTCATCAGCCTCTGAATCTCGGTTTCCTCAATGTGCGCTTTCTAATGCAGGCTGGCCAACAGGCGTGTTTGGCTCTGACAGTGGACGACTCATTTTCGATTGACATCTGTTGTGTCAGTGAACACGAATTCAGGATTCAGGTGGAATAATTCAACTGACTGTGCCTAATGTCTCGGCAAGATATTTCCTGCACATTTCAGAAGACGGAACAGCTGAAGCCTTGGGGCAACGCGGTGTAGGAATAGTCTTAAATGAGAAGGCTGAAGCGGCCATTTTATACCGGATCACGGTTAATAGTCGCTTGTGTGCCATGAGACTGGAAGGATTAGTCGACGTTTGGAAGAATAGTAGTGTTAAGCGCAGTTTGTCATTTCCGTATACGCCCCAACAGACTGTAGCATTGACACACAAAAAGATGAGTTTTATGACGACCCGTTAACTAGGTGGTTGGAGACAGGGAAGGATAGGCAGTGAATCGTAAACAGTGGCGATCGTGTTGTGGAATCCGAATGATTGCAAGAGTGCGCCTACACAGTTAGACCGTGTTCCAGGTGTTGACTACAACAGCATTCTTATCTTTTCCCGCCTGTGTAGGTCCACTCCCTATTCAAATGTATATTCACCCTTTCAATCGAAATATGTAACCTTGAAGATAAGTCAGCGGTCATTGAAGCATACCTTGCTGTTTAACGGTAAACGATGATGACGATGACTGAACGCACTGCGATAGGATACACGAATTCTCAACTTCAGTGAAATATCAGATCGGTACCATAAGTACAACACACAGTACACCATATGTCGCTCGAACCTTGGATATGCGCGTGCTCACTTTCAATGACGTGCAATCAATCATCCTTAGCCAAGCAACTCCGGGGGTAAATGAAACGGTTTCCAATGGTTAGTTCTTCTCTAATCGAGTGTCACGTTTGATACTGTTGACATTCAATCTTTGGGCAACACTTTACACTTCAAACGTGCAAAGTGTCAAATATGTCGGATGGAGCCACAGCCCTTACCATTCAGTCTAGTGCGTGTTGCGCATGTTCGACAGTTTCGAACAAGCCCACAAAATCATCTGCTTACTGAAAGTCACACAGTTACCCTCTGTTTACCAGTTCAACACCTACATCTTGAAGGTCTCCTGAAATATCCTTCATTATTCCGTTGATGATGAAGTTGGACAAGAATGGAGAGATTGGGCATCCTTGTCGAAGGTCGGCCTTCGTTTCGGATGGACAGGATGGTTAACCATTTGCTGTTACACAACCACAGGTCGCAAGCGGGAGACGAACGTGTTGCACACGCATCTTCGGTGAAGAGCACTGAACAGAGGTGTGCGGCTGACGGGTTCCAAGGGGCCTTTCAATTCAGGGACAACTAGAACTATCAGGAGAAAGTGAATGTGGCACGCTTTAGTCACACGGCGACGGCTGCATGTCAATCAGCTCGATGCATTCTCGACCTTGTGGAAATCCGGCGCACTGTTTGCAGACGCTGCTTTGTTTATCGGTGTCACAGGACACAGCATTATTAAAGCGGGAATTTTCGGAATTACCGGACTTAAACAGATAACAAGATCATTGCAACAATTACTGCATGTTCCCTCCTTCAAGCTGAGTGCAATCGGCGACTCACTCCATGATAAGGAAATGAGCTGCTTGTTCTAAATGTCACGGAACAAGAAGGTAATTACTTTAATCAAGGCCTCGCCATCCAGTTTGAAAAGAACCCGTCTCATCAGTTGAACGTTTAACTCTGCTTTTGATTCCGTTGGGAGGTCAAGTGACACGTCCGAAAAATCATCAGTCGTTGACGTCAGAATAATATCGGTCTGCTGAAAGTCGAACTTGAAGCACTCAGCCAAACAGTCATGCAGTTGCACTGACCGAAGTTTGCCGCACATAAGCCTAAACAGTCTTTGGCTGGTACCGGAAACAACTGCTGCCTCCATTTCATTAGCAATCTTGACCCCGTGGTTTCCACAATCTTTTTTAGGACTTATCTTATTCATAATCTTATTGTTCAAAGAATGAAGTTATTCCCATTAAACTGAATGACTTCTGAAAACTCGTATGTTTGATGAACAACGGATGAAGGAACCAAGGCGGAATTAACTGCCAAATACATTTTCTATTTATGTTGATCCCCATGTCGATATGCATCGCTGGTCCCCGAAACTCTTGGCACACCTAGTATTTTCTACTCGTAAATGCTACAAACGACCGAAAAAGGCAGACTTTGTGCGGCCAATCAGGTTTGCGACTTACGTCGACCGATACTGAGCTGCAAGGACCAGAGATAAGAATGTAATTATTGCCCATTCTTTAACCTGAATCGTACTTGCTGAATAACCTCGTATGTTTGACTCGAACAATCGGTTGGATGAAGGAACCAAGGGTTGTTTCAACAACTGCCA
>LUCM01004544.1:1135-24215 GCA_008360955.1 Fasciolopsis buskii | reverse complement strand
TGCTGCGGCCAATCAGCGTTTGCGTTATCTTGACGTCGACGATACTGAGCTGCAATGAAAATCGAAATGAAGACGAACATATTGTCCAACTTGACGTACTGAATCAGTGGCATGATATCCTGTATTGACCAGAAACCGCGTCAGCGTGTGAAATGAACCATCTGACTCATACCCTGAGTTGCAGCAGGAAAATTACTTTAGTGAAGATATCAGGCGCAGCTAACTGGAATTACATTACTGGAATACGTGCTTCACTTACTCATGAGCGTTCTGTCTTCCAGTGACTCTACATGGGAGTGCTAAACAATGTTTATTAGTCCGGCCTGCTTGAGATCAACGCACGTTGAGGGGCCGAGATGACGGAAGCGAAGGCTTGAACAAAAAACACTTACCACACTATTTACGGTTGAACCGCTGTTAAGTAATCAGCATGTCACAGTAGGGGCATATGCGTAAGCAGGTTGGACAAAGGAAAGAAATTTGGGGACAGAAAGACAAATAGAGAAAAGTGGGGTAACTCTTGAGCATGAGGCGTAGTTATCACCTCCACCGCCCCGTTCGATGCAATGGGAACGCTACCCCGCTTATCTTCCGAACGATTCGATGGAGTACGGACATTATTTGTAAGACACAGAAATGCATTGGAGACGGGGAAGGGAAATGCTAGGGAATTCCTGCTGGTAAGCAAATGAGAACGAATAAGGTTGTCAGTAAAAGCTTTCTGGTTTTAATAAGAGCCTTGCCTCACATCGCGAAGGGTGTTCGTGGGGTGGGGAAGCCTTTAATGCTGGAATCAATTTATTCTTCCACTATTTTTGCTAACTTGATTTTCCACAGCCTAATCAAAACCCGACCTGGAGGACAGATGACGACTTTATCAGACCATCTTAAAGGTCAGAAATGATTCAAATTCTCCGGCTTGAGTTAAGCGATCTGTATAAGTTCGTTGCGTCGTGAAGGTCGCGGTAAAGGATAATTATTACTATAGTCAGAGTTGCAGCTCTCATCAGGTAAACAGATCGAATGAAATCGGACAAAATGGCTGTGCCATCTTTTTTCGGGTTGCATATGCGCGGCGAATTCCACGTTGCACAAGTATAATACGCTTGTCCGAGTCAAGCAGTGATTTAAAGAGATGAGCCAGACTGATCCAGTGCATGGAAGGTGACAAAAGTAAACCAGATTCGAACACGTACGAGACCAATGATTGGTCGGCCTCCAGGGCACTGAGATCCTCACCCAGAAGATAGCTGAAGAAAATAAAAGATAGTTTCGGCCTGTCGTCACGGAGTTAGTGGACCACATGCAGCCACTGAAAATCGCTTTCCATCGTCCATAACATCTATCTTGCTTATTACGCCTTCCGTTTCCGATTATATTGTTGTCCTAGGTTGTAGGACAGTGTTCTTTGGCGGCTGCAGCCCGAAACTAAGAATATCTAGTGCATTGATTATTGGTAGTGAAGGACGCAACAAACAATTTATGGGCAAACATCCGTCCAAAAAACAAATCAAACAAAGCCCCACAGGACTGGAAATGAAGTGTTATGCAGCCCTAATTCCAAACCTACCTATGGATACCTCATGGAAAGGATTTTCGTCCATGTTTCGGTCATGTGCCGGTTTGTGAGGAGTGCCAACATCTAACGTAATCGTCATCACATGAGCATGTCCATCGGTCCTATAGTCCTCAGTGTTGGTCATATTGCTTGTAGTCACAGGTTGCAGGACTTACATCCGTGGTTGTCCAAAGCACTGGAAAAAACTCCCATCGACCTCTGCATTCTATTTCCAAACAGCTTCAAGGATAGCTAAGCCACTTTTTAGTTTCCAGACAATACCGATAGGTAACCAATAGATGAACTCCGAGCGGAAAAGACGTACTAGGCACAATAACGAAAACCGACAGAAAACGTGTTTGGTTTAATCTCAATGCGGACCTACCTTGTTGATGTGATCCGTGGGATTCCACGGCTTCATGAGACAAACGAGCTATACAGGATAGGTTTGTCTTCTCACCGAGGACTTCGAGTCATATTTGGAGAGGTTGGTCACGGTAGAACGCTGCAGCGAGATAGACCAGCTTCGCGGCTGACCTTGAAGGTAGGAAGGTTGGCATTGATCGGTGCCTACTCAAAACTGAGGAACAATGAGCTAAATAAAGAACAGGTGACTCAGGCCATTGCGCATAAGGTCTTGATAGAACTAAAGACTTTGTTGATCAACACACAAGTCGTCTGCATAGCGGCTAGGAATCCCTAACACTATCCGTGCCACTATTTTCAATGAAGTACAAATCTTACGAGTTACTCACGTTGTCAGCGGTCGTCGCGCAGGATGGTCAGAACGCGTTGTCCATTGCATGGAGCGGAAGTGGTGGTTGATAGTTTACTGCTCTGTCAAGAGTACTTGATGGGATTAGTGCTGCAGCCTTATGGTGGGACTTTTGGGTCGAAGATTCCGGTTGGTTTCCCAGAAAGATACGAGCATACAAACCTTTCTGTAAGTACGGGCAGGCCGCGCGCAGTTTTGCTTCTCCAACTACGTCCAGTGCTCCTTTCTACAGGGAAGCTGTATCAATTTTCGTCCTTATCTGATGTATGGATCAGCAAGATTCCATGAAAAACTGCAGGTCGATGATTTGTTGAGTGCAGAATCAATGGAAGGGGAAAATAGTCTTTACGCGTATTTAAGCCTAAATGTTCACACTTCAATTGGCTTCCTTAGAAGTTTGCACGTTCAACGAAATAGGGCAACAAGATGCCTTAGCTAGTACTTGAAATTTGTAAATTAGACGCATAGTGTCTTCCGGACGCGCATAGAGGATCCCTGTTCCGTGATCACTGTTATTAGCTTTATCTTCTTGTGTCAATTGATCCGAGTTTGCACTGTTAGACTGGATCCCAGTCAATAGTTGTGTGTGCAATGTGGTTGGACGGTTCTGCGCGTGCAGAGTAGCCGATCGATTTAAAGCATTGTTGTTTCGTCTTGTCGTATAGTGTGCCATCCACTGATCTAGCTCTCCTGAGAAATGGAAGTTCGAGTTTCTAAGTGGAGCTATTTCGGATTACTTCGACGTGTGAGTTTCATCGGTATGTTGGGTTATTGGAGATGATTTAAATCGCGCAACTTGGCTCCTTAGTGAAACAGGACAGCACATCGCGAGGCCGATCGCACCGATTACGGAGATCTTTCCAATCCAGTTTTGTTCCCCACACAGATTTGTTTCTGGCGGACGCAACGTTCGTCATTAAATCGACATCCTGGCCTAACACTGCTACCCTCCTTTGCGTTCACAATATTGGACTCAGATAATCACATTGCTAATTAGTCACCAGTAAGTGTGAATCAGTCGAGGATTGTAGATCATTCTGGTCGAAAAAAAACCACATGTGGACTTAGATCATGCTTTTGGTGCCGTTGTTCGCTTTTAGTTGCGTCTAGTCTTGTGGTTACACCAGTACGACGAACCAACACATTGCTACACAGGGCGACTATACTGGTAAGGACTGACCTTAGTTCGGCATTTCGGTTATTTACTGTGTGCTGCACCAGTAAGGTTGTTGTCTGTTCTACTGCCCGAAACCATGGTTTGCTGATGACAAAACGCGCGAAGACTTTTGGTCTTCATCTTTATATACTTGATTCGACTATGATGAAAGAATTTTGTGAGTTATCTCCAAAAGTTAGGCATCACCCTACGGGGATTATAAGGATGCAAACCTTTAGGAACAGAACTGTTAACGATATTGATCTATAAACATGAGTTCCTTTTATCTACCAATGGAAACAGCAGAGAGACGACGATGATGATAACACACTGCCTGGATGTTAGCGTTTCGTAGTATTCTTTCCAAACATTTACGTAAAACAGTCTGTAAATTAATAATAATATTCATGTCTAAAACCGGAAATGAAGAGGATTATGGGAGGTTAAATTTCAGTACAACAAATAATCCGATGTCATCCTCATGGAAAAGCGCGGGATCTGTGTTAATACTTTTTGTATGCAAAGAACAGGGTTGCTTGATGCAGTTGAAGCCATTGCTTCGGTGAAGGCTAAAATCTATGTAACAAGGGTTTACAACCACGAAATGGGGTATAACATGGGCGTTGGATTGGTTATCAAATTGTTTCCCTGGCGCGAATGAATAGCGAGTCCTTACTAGGCTGCGTTGTATACGATTGATGTAAAATTTTGCTAAACTGTAAAGCACTGACCACCTCCATAGCTTCTTACTGGTGTCATTCGGCTCGCCTCATGAGTTTTGGTGTTTTAAAAAAAGTCAAAACAAGTTCGTTTGGCCTTCTTCATGAGAAACGGGAAGCTTAGGATGAAAATGGAAATTTTTTTTTTTTTTTTTTTTGGAAAAGAGTCCAAAAACGTTGCCAAACCTTGTAGGGTGAGTAAAAATATGCAAATATTGTCCAACATATCGTTGCAGAAAGCCAGTTTGAAAATGCAATCAGATTCACATCTTCGTTTCTACCATAGATACAACACATGTCTGCTAATTGTTTGGGCCTAATAGGCTGTCCATCTTTCACACCGTCGATTTGTCTAAATACGGTGCCTTCGAAATCAAATCAAGTATTATTTGTATATGGTATAGTAAGTAGTAGTCAACGGTAGTGAGAACTTCGTCAGATGACGGTGAGGAAGATGCTTTAGGTCTCCGGGATTAGCGAGTCCGAACTGAAGAAGTGGAGGGAAGCATATAGCGACCTAGATTAACGCAGACTACGTCGTGTGCCATGTTCGAGTCTCGCACCATGCACATGCGCACTTAGATGGACATGTCGCAGACCGTATCTTCGGTTCGGCATGTGCTTTGCACGTTCGAAGTGCCGAAGTACTGTTACAGGACTTGGAACGAACAGCAGGCGCCGAACTTGATACTGGATGGAGAGCAAAATAACCAGATGGTGACCGAGTCCATTACCCTAGTGCTGCTTGTCGAACAAATGGTAAGCTCGGGAATGGAAGTAAACACGCGCAATACCCCAAGGCTCGGGCAGCTTACGACTGGATTGAAGCACTTTGACGCTCGGCTCTGATATTTCACTGAAGTTTGAAAAAGGTACGTGTGTACTGTGCTACAGTGCGTTCAGTTCTTTGTTATACGGTCGCGAGACGTTCAGTGCTGTCGTGTGGGCGATGTTCGTCGGCTGGAAGGGTTTCGACCATCGATTTTAACGATAGTATGGCTATGATTGTGAATGGAGTGACCGGGTGAGTAATATAGAAGGCTTAGGAATCTGTAATTGGGTGCCACTCTGATAATCAGCTTGTTTCAGCAGTCGTGAAACTATAGTAGACTACGCTGGTTGGACATTGGGTCACGTGTTGCGTATGGGCGAGGCACTCGTCTACCTACAGTGTTCCCTATTTATGTCTCCATAAGGATGGAAGGAAGCCATGTGGAAGCCAACAGATGACGTGGCAACGGAGGGATGAGAAAATGTTACAGCGAATGTTAGGTAAAAGTAGGTGTCTGCACGCGCCGGTTTGGTGGTCCGAAAGGACTCGTTCGACTTTGCGTGGCTGGAGACACTGGAGGATATGGCAGTGAACCGTGAACAGTGGCGATCGTTTGTCGTTTCTATCGAATCAGAATGATGAAAACACGTGCGTTTTGTACAGTTAGACTGTGTTTGTGTGTTGGCTTGCACAGTATCTTATTGTGTTTCCGCCGTGTTAGGTCCAACTCCCTGTTCCCCAGTGGGATATTTCACTCTTTTTATATAAACGTGTAACTCTGCGGGAGAGACAAGCGGTTAGTGGGGCCTTGCCTGCTGTTAACGCTGAACGATGATGACTGATAAAGGGATAAAATCTACAATTAATCAACTGTTTCACTAGGGGGACACATGCGTAAAAAGAAGGTCCACATCGATGGCAAACATCACAATGGGAGGTCCAAGAAAAATGTGTAGTTCTAATAGCCAAGTTCAGATGGGCATTCTGTCTGTATGCCGTGCAATGTTTAGTCGTCCATAAGTTACAGATTTTGTTGTTGGCATGCGCTACAATCTCCGAAGCCCACTACAAACATCTCAATCCAATGGAAACCAAAGCACCTTGCTCTAAGGTTCACCAAAATTATAAACGTGGGATCCCGCTAAGCCAATTACTTATGCATGCATAAAGTCCTGCTAATCCAAAAACTGGAATCGGAACATCGTGCAATCCATGCGCAAAGTTCTGATGCCTCATAAGAAATGGACATTGAATTATTGGCTGTACTGAATCTAACCTCTGAACCGCGCGGGTAATTGCCAGTTTATAACTGATTATTATGTAATTCTCAGATGTTTTACGTAAAAACAGTTTGAAAAAGAACATAGAAAATGTTAACGTTCCAGCAATTTTGGTCTTCTTTCTCCATTATTCAAGCGTGCTTTTGTCTTTGCTTTCTTTTTTGAGAAGGGCGGGACTCATCTTTCAAGGAAGATTTTGATCATAGAAACATGATTTGATAATCTGTCTCTTTGTTTCCGAGAGGAAAATATTCACTGTATGCGATGCGCTTAAATATTCAAATTCGAAATCGAATTCAATCTTTGAGCCCTTAATTTGATTGGTTTGCGTCCATCGAGCCAGTGTGCTGGAATATGACCCTAATTTGCTTCCCAGTGAGCGGTTAAAGGGAAAATTCGGCCAATGGCTGGTAAAGGTTGACTCTGGAACCTGCAGCGACACCTTACCTCACCATTGACAACCTTAGAGACACTGCGTATTTTGGTTTTTTTATCCTTCTATAGAATGGACTAGCAATGCCTAACCGTTTTGAAAATCACCACTGGGTCGTTTTCAAGTTATTTCACATAAGGATCATTTGGTTAGTCTATGTCATACGGTAGCCCAGTTAGCGGATAACAGTGCTAGTCGTTTTTTGTGCTGATCTTCCATTGATCTTTGAGGATGCAGTCTAGGCGCGTTATCTTGGTCTCACAATTGTTTGGTATTGGTTTCGCGTCCCGATTCGGACGGCGTTGGATTATAATAACAATGATTAAAACAGCTGCTTGGTGGTTTAATGATTTTTCACCGTTAATTTTCGTGTTGATGCCGCGGTATTTTTTCTATCGACTTTCCACTAGTACATGAATGATCATTCGTTACATATTTTGGGGATAATCTATTCATCAATGACGATTAGAAAAACTTTCTCTAGCGGGACTATTTTTGCGCATTTTCTACTTCAGAGACGACTGCAGAACACCAGCGGGAACCCATTTCGTGCTAAAATCAAGTATCTATCGGTTCGCTTCAAGTTGGCCACATCGTCAACAATCGCCTCAGTTCTGGATGACCGTGGGATAAGTTTCTGATTGCCTTCAGGATGCGGTTCCGCTAAACTCTGATTTTAAATTCAGATTACAATAAATCAGTTAAAGTTCAACGTCGTCCTTCTGCACTTCTAGAAATGTCAATTATTGCGTCGTCATCTTGTCCGCTTCCGGCGGACAAGCAGGGTTCCTTGACCATCACTTTGTTTCCGGTCCCCATTTTCGTCTCGTTGCGATGTCACCTTCAAGTGTGGCTAATTCACAAAAAAGGGGCAGCTTGGTGCCGATTCAAAAAAGGTCAGTTTGGGGTACTTCGGCATCAAAAAATCAGTATTATCACTTTTGATAAAAAAATCCCTCGACTGACCTCAATTTGTCTATACGTCCGTTAGCGTGCATTTTCGGGTCAAGTGAATGACTTTGTGGTAAATTCATCTGCATTTACCCTTGTTCAGGATTTTTGTTTGCCTTCCAGCCCTAGTTTTGTCCCAATCAATTGTGCAGGTTTCGTTACACAGTCTAGTAAATCCGATTAAAAGGTCACCACTTTTCGTTTTTTTGCCTAACAAGAAAACTGAGGACTGGTTAAAACGGTTTTCCGACTGCGTCTTCTGTTCGGCCGCTTTTATCTCAGACTATAGAAGGCAACCTATTATCCACACTTGGGCGTGGAGAATCTTTTACTTTCAGTCAGTTTCGCTTCAGTTTATTCGGTGCGTGAAACTTGTGTTTTGTGATGTTATTATGACGGAGTCACTTTTTATCACAGTCCCTTGCCATACCTAAACGTAGAATTCGATTACTGGAAGCTTGAGGAGGTCACTGGCATTCCAAACTCTTAGGGTAAAAATCGTCCTCGTTTTCCAGATCAAATTTCTGGTTTTACGTGATTTGGATGCCACAGCCGGTAAAATTGCCGGAAGTCTTAGAAAGTTTAAACCAGGTCTGGATTAATCGCTGTAGGGGCTTGGTTTGATTGGTTTTGGACTGGTGTTTGGCCCTATAAAGTTGTTTGTTGAGTCCTCATACCAGATAATCAAGCACTAAGATATTCAGTTTCGGCTGGCAAGCCATAAAACACTGTCTAACACGCAGGACAAAATAATCGGAAACGGTAAGGCCGATAATGAAGCAAGAAAATGTGATCGACGGGAAGGATTTTCAAGTGGCTTGATGGTCACAACCGCTGAGCACAAGCCGAACTATCTTTTATTTCTCAGCTATCTTCTGGGAGGATCTCTGTGCACTGGAAGCACAATCTGGCTCGCTCTGTTCGAACGGTTTTCACTTTTGTCCACCTATGCACTGATTCAGTCTGGACTCATCTTTAAATCACTGCTTGACTCGGACAAGCGTATACTGTGCAACGTGGAATCGCCCGCGCATATGCAACCCGAAAAAATGCACAGCCATGTCGATTCATACGATCTGTTTACCTTGATGAGACTGCACTTCTGACATAGTATTAATAATCCTACGGACGCTTCACGACGCAACGAAACTATACAAGATCGCTTAACTGCAAAGCCGCGCAGGTTTGATCATTTCTTGAACCCTGTTAAAGGTCTGAAAAGTCGTCATTCTGGGTCCTTCAGGTTCGGGGTTTTGATTAGGCTGGAAAATCAGGTTTAGCAAAAATAGTGTGGAAGAATAATATGATCCACAGCATAAAAGTGCTCCCACCCAACGCAACATCCCTTGCGATGTGAGCAGGTCTTATTAAAACCAAAGAGCTTTTACTGACAACCTTATTCGTTTCTCTTGCTTACCAGCAGATTCCATAGCAGTAGTCCCTTCCACTGTCTCCAATGCATTTCTTTGTCTACAAAGTAATTACCGTACTCCATCGATCGTATCGGAAAGATAAAGCGGGGTTGCGTTCCCCATTGCATCGAACGGCGTGGAGTAGTGATAAACTACGCCTCCTTGCTTCAGAGTTACCCCACTTTTACGATCTATTTGTTTGCTGTTCCCCAATTATCTTTTCCTTGTCCAACCTGCTTACGCACTAATTGCCCTTACTGATGACATGCCTGATAACTTACAGCGGTTCACCGTCACACTGTACAGCTGTTCATCCTTATTAGGAATCTCAGCAGTGCATATCCACCGGCGCCCCAAACTGGGGACGCGAAACCCGAACAAGGACGAACGCATTGTGAGTCGAACGCCTTAGCCATTACGCTTACCGGGCAGGGCTCTGAACGGTTTTGTTGAACTTCACCACAGAGCATGTTGGCACCTCATCCGTCACTGGTTTGCAACGGGGCTCTGCTCGTACCTCACAGCGATCGACCCCTACTGATAGATGACTTCTCTGCAGGGTAGCCTAAGTACGGGACGAAGGTTGGATATGACCTACACAGCTTGATTACTTGATAGCATTGTTTAGTCAGGTAGAGTGATTGGAATGTCTACATGAATATAATTCCCATGTGATATCATCACTCAACTCGACCATAAAGAAACACCATGTCGAGAGCACTGTACAGCTGTTTTTCATCCTTATTAGAATTCATCAGCAGTGCATATCCACCGCGCCCCAACTGGGACGCGAACCGAACAAGACGAACGATTGTGAGGTCGAACGCCTTAGCATTTACGCTAACTCGGGCAGCTCTGAACGGTTTGTTGAACTTCACCACATTGAGATTTGCACCTATCCGTCACTGGTTTGCACGGGCTTGTCCGTTACCTCACAGCGATCGACCCCTACTGATAGATGACTTCTCTGCAGGTAGGCCTTAAGTACGACGAAGGCTTTGGGTATGACCTACACAGCTTGATTACTTGATACATTTTAGTAGTAGGAGATTGAATGTTTACATTGAAATAATTCACCATTGTGATATCATCCATCAACTCACCCATAAAGAAACCATGGAAGCACTGTACAGGCTGTTTCACCTTATTTAGGAATCATCAGCAGTGGGCATACCACCGCGCCCCAACTGGGACGCGAACCCGAACAAGGACGAACGATTGTGAGTCGGAACCCTTAGGCCATTACGCTACCGGCAGGCTTCTGAACGGTTTGTTGAAACTTCACCACATGAGCATGTTAGCACCTATCGTCACTTGGTTTTGCACGGGCTCTGTCCGTTACCTCACAGGCCGATCGACCCTACTGATAGATGACTTTCTCTGCAGGTAGCCTAAGTACGACGAAGGCTTTAGGATGATGACCTACAACAGCTTGATTACTTTGATACATTTTAGTAGTAGGAGATCTGAATGTTTTACATGAAATAATTCACCATTGAAATCATCAGTCAATCACCATAAAGAACCATGCGGAAGCACTGTACAGCTGTTCATCCTTATTAGGAATCATCAGCAGTTGCGGTAGGGTCCAGCCTTTGCGCCCCAACTGGGACGCGAAAACCCGAACAAGACGAACCGGAATTGTGAGTCGAACGCCTTAAGCGCATTAACGCATTACCGGGCAGCTGTTCTGAGACGGTTTTTGAATCTTCACCACATTTGTGCATTGAGCATGTTGCACCTATCCGCACTGGTTTTTGCACGGGCTCTGTCGCTGTTACCTCACAGCGATCGACCCTTACTTGAGTAGATGGAATTCTCTTGCAGGTAGCCTAATGTACGTATGAAATGGCTTTGTTGATATATCCTATCAGTAGTCTTGTATTTACTTGATACATTTTAGTAGTAGGGATTGAATGTCTTACATGAAAATAATTTCATCCATGTGATATCATCACTCAACTTCACCATAAAGAAACCATCGAAGCACTTGCTACAGCTGTTTCATCCTTATTAGAATCTACTAGCCAGTGAATATCCACCCGCGCCCCTAACTGCGGACGCCCGAACCCGAACAAGACAACGATTGGTGAATTCTCCTCTTTTTTAATACATTTTCTATTTATGTTGATCCCCATGTCGATATGCATCGCTGGTCCCCGAAACTCTTGGCACATCTAGTATTTTCTACTCGTAAATGCTACAAACGACCGAAAAAGGCAGACTTTGTGCGGCCAATCAGGTTTGCGACTTACGTCGACCGATACTGAGCTGCAATGAAAATCGAATGAAGACGAACATATTGTCCAACTTGACGTACGTGAATCAGTGGCATATACCGTATTGACCAGAAACGCGTCAGCGTGTGAAATGAACGATCTGACTCATACTCCTGAGGTGCACAGGAAATACTTTAGTGAGATATCAGGCGCAGCTAACTGAATTACATTACTGAATACGTGCTTCACTTACTCAGGAGACGTCTGTCTCCAGTGACTCTACTGGGAGTGCTAAACATGTTTATTGTCCGGCCTGCTTGAGATCACGCACGTTGATGGGGCCGAGATACGGAAGCGAAGGCTTGACAAAAAACACTTACCACACTATTTGACGGTGAACCGCTGTAAGTATCAGGCATGTCATCAGTAAGGGCATTATGCGTAAGCAGGTTGGACAAGGAAAGATATTTGGGGACAGAAGACAAATAGAGTAAAAGTGGGGTAACTCTGAGCAGAGGCGTAGTTATCACTATCCACCCCGTTCGATGCAATGGGGAACGCTACCCCGCTTATCTTCCGATACGATCGATGGAGTACGGAATTATTTGTAGACAAGAAATGCATTGGAGACAGTGGAAGGGAACTGCTAGGGAATCCTGCTGGTAAGCAAGAGAACGAATAAGGTTGTCAGTAAAAGCTTTTGGTTTTAATAAGAGCCTGCTCACATCGCTAAGGGTGTTCGTTGGGTGGGAGCCTTTATGCTTGGATCAATTATTCTTCCACTATTTTTGCTACTGATTTTCCAGCCTAATCAAAACCCGACCTGGAGGACCAGATGACGACTTTATCAGACCTTTACAGGTTCAGAAATGATCAAATCTCCGGCTTTGAGTTAAGCGATCTTGTATAGTTCGTTGCGTCGTGAAGGTCCGTAGGATATTATACTATGTCAGAGTGCAGTCTCATCAGGTAAACAGATCGTAATGAAATCGGACAATGGCTGTGCATTTTTTCGGGTTGCATATGCGCGGCGAATTCCACGTTGCACAGTATACGCTTGTCCGAGTCAAGCAGTGATTTAAAGATGAGTCCAGATGATCAGTGCATGAGGTGACAAAAGTGAACCGATTCGAACAGAGCGAGCCAGATTGTCGGCTTCCAGTGCACGAGATCCTCCCAGAAGATAGCTGAGAAATAAAAGATAGTTCGGCTGTGTCACGGTTAGTGACCATCAGCCACTGAAAATCCTTCCTCGTCCATACATTTTCTTGCTTATTATCGCCTTCCGTTTCCGATTATTTTGTCCTGGTGTAGACAGTGTTTTGAGGCTGCAGCCGAAACTAGAATATCTTAGTGCTTGATTATTGGTAGTGAGGACTCAACAAACAATTTATAGGGCAAACATCCAGTCCAAAACCAAATCAAACAAGCCCCACACGATTAATCCAGCCGGTTAAACTTTCTAAGACTTCCGGCAATTTTACCGGCTGTGCATCCAAATTCACGTAAAACCAGAACTTTGATCTGGAAAAACAGAGGACCGATTTTTCACCTAAGAGTTTGGATCCAGTGACCTCCTTCAAGCTTCCAGTATCGAATCTACGTTAGGTTGGAAGGACTGTGATAAAAAGTGCTCGTCAATAACACACAAACACAAGTTTCACGCACCGAATAAACTGAAGCGAAACTGACTGAAGTAAAGATTTCCACCGCCAAGTGTGGTAAATAGGTGCCTTCTATAGTCTGAGATAAAGCGGCGAACAGAGAGCAGTCGGAAACCGTTTTACCAGTCTCAGTTTCTTGTTAGGAAAAAACAAAAGTGTGACCTTTTATAGGATTTATTAGATGTGTACAAACTGCACAATGGATTGGGAAAAATAGGGCTGGAAGGCAAACAAAAATCCTGAAAACAGAGTAAATGCAGATGATTTACCACAAAGTCATTCACTTGACGAAAATGCAGCTAACGACGTAAGACAAATGAGTCTAGTCGAGGGATTTTTTTATCAAAAGATGAAATTACTGATTTTTTGATCCGAGTACCCACTGACCTTTTTGAATCGCACCAAGCTGCCCTTTTTTGTGAATTACCTACACTTGATGTGACATCGCAATGAGACGAAAATGGGGGACCGGAAACAAGTGATGTCAAGGAACCTGCTTGTCCGCCGGAAGCGACAAGATGACGACGCATAATTGACATTTCTAGAAGTGCAGAAGGACGACGTTGAACTTTACTGGATTTATTGTAATCTGATTTAAAATCAGAGTTAGCGGAACCGCATCCTGAAGCATCAGAACTTATCCCACGGTCATCCAGAACTGAGGCGATTGTTGACGATGTGGCCAACTTGAAGCGACCGATAGATTTGATTTTAGCACGAAATGGGTTCTCCGCTGGTGTTCTCAGTCGTCTCTGAAGTAGAAAAATGCAGCAAAAATAGTCCCGCTAGAGAAAGTTTTCTAATCGTCATTTGATGAATAGATTATCCCCAAAATATGTAACGAATGATCTTCATGTACAGTGGAAAGTCGATAGAAAATACCGCGGCATCAACACGAAAATTAACGGTGAAAATCATTAAACCAACAAGCAGCTGTTTAATCATTGTTATTATAATCAACGCGTCCGAATCGGGACGCGAAACCATACCAAACAATTGTGAGACCAAGATCAACGCTGCTAGACTGCATCTCAAAGATCAATGGAAGATCAGCACAAAACGACCTAGCACTGTTATCCGCAACTGGCTACCGTATGACAATAGACTAACCAAATGATCCCTTAGTGTGAAATAACTTGAAAACGACCCAGTGGTGATTTTCAAACGGTTAGGCATTGCTAGTCATTCTATAGAAGGATAAAAACAATCGCAGTGTCTCTAAGGTTGTCAATGGTGAGGTAGGTGTCGCTGCCAGGTTAAGAGTCACCTTTACCAAGCATTGGCCGAATTTTCCCTTTAACCGCTCACTGGGAAGCAATTAGGGTCAGTATTCAAGCACAATGCTCGATGGACGCAACAATCAAATAAGGGCTCAAAGATTGAATTCGATTTCGATTTGAATATTTAAGCATCGCATAAGTGATATATTTCTCTCGGAAACAAAGAGACAGATTATCAAACATGTTTCTATGATCAAATCTCCTTGAAAGATGAGTCCCGCCCTTCTCAAAAAAGAAAGCAAAGACAAAGCACGCATTGAATAATGGAGAAAGAAGACCAAAATTGCTGGACGTTAACATTTTCTATTGTTCTTTTCAACTGTTTACGTAAAACAATCTGAGAATTACATAATAATCAGTTATAAACTGCAATTACCGCGGTTCAGAGGTTAGATTCAGTACAGCCAATAATCAATGTCATTTCTATGAGGCATCAGAACTTTGCGCATGGGATTGCAAGATGTTCCGCATTCCAGTTTTTGATACAGGACTTTATGCATGCATAAGTATTGGTCTTAGCGGGATACAAAGTTTATGAATTTTGGTGAACCTCTAGAGCAAGGTGCTTTGGTTTCCATTGGATTGAGATGTTTGTAGTGGGCTTCGGAGATGTAGCCATGCAACAACAAAATCTGTAACTTATGGACGACTAAACATTGCACAGAATGCCCATCTGAACTTGCTATTGAACTACACATTTTCTGGACCTCCCATGTGATGTTTGCCATCGATGTGGACTCTCTTTTTACGCATGTGTCCCCTAGTGAAACAGTTGATTAATTGTGAGATTTTATCCCTTTATCAGTCATCATCGTTCAGCGTTAAACAGCAAGGCAAGCCCCACTAACCGCTGTCTCTCCCCAGAGTTACACGTTTATATAAAAAGAGTGAATATCCAATGGGAACAGGGAGTGGACCTACACAGGCGGAAACACATAAGATACTGCTGCAGCCAACACACGAAACACAGTCTAACTGTACAAACGCACGTGTTTTCAATCATTCTGATTCGATAGAAAACGACAACACGATCGCCACTGTTCACGGTTCACTGTCATATCCTTCAGTGTCTCCAGCCAGCAAGTCGACGAGTCTTTCGGACCCCAACCACGAAGGCGTGAGACACCTACTTTACCTAACTTCGCTGTACATTTTCTCATCCCTCGTTGCCACGTCATCTGTTGGCTTCCACATGGCTTCTTCCATTCCTTAGGAGAAACATAAAATAGGGCACTGTATGGTAGACGAGTGCTCGCCATACGCAACACGTGACCCAAGTCCAACCAGCGTAGTCTACTAAGTTTCACACGCTGAAACAAGCTATTATCAGAAGTGGCACCCAATACCAGATTCCTAACCTCTATATTACTCACCCGGTCACTCCATCCAATCCTAGCCATACTACGTAAAAATCGATGGTCGAAAACCTCCAACCGACGAACATCGCCCACACGCACACTGAACGTCTCGCGACCGTATAACAGAACTGAACGCACTGTAGCACAGTACACACGACCTTTCAACTTCAGTGAAATATCAGGCCGACGTCACAAGTGCTTCAATCCAGCGTAAGCTGCCCGAGCCTTGGGTATGCGCGTGTTTACTTCCAATCCCGAGCTACCATTGTTCGACAAGCAGCTACCTAGGTAAGTGACTCGGTCCACCATTGTTATTTGCTCTCCATCCAGTATCAAGTTCGGCGCTGCTGTCGTCCAAGTCCTGTAACAGTACTTCGCACTTCGAACGTGCAAAGCACATGCCGAACCGAGATACGGATCTCGACAGTCCATCTAGTGCGCATTGTGCATGGTCCGCAGACTCGAACAGGCACACGACGTCGTCTGCGTAATCTAGGTCGCATAGCTTCCCTCCACTTCTCAGTTCGACTCCTACATCCCGGAGACCTAAAGCATCTTCCATCACCTCATCCATGACGAAGTTCTCACTACCGTTGACTACTACTTACTATACCATATACAAATAATACTTGATTTGATTTCGAAGGCACCGTATTTAGACAAATCGACGGTGTGAAAATGGACAGCCTATTAGGCCCAACATTAGCAGACATGTGTTTATCTATGGTAGAAACGAAGTTGAATGATTGCATTTTCAAACTGGCTTTCTGCAAACGATATGTTGACAATATTCATATTTTTACTCACCCTACAAGGTTTGGCAACGTTTTGAACTCTTTCAATTCCATTCATCCTAAGCTTCCCGTTTCTCATGAAGAGGCAACGACTGGTTTACTTTTTTTAAACACAAAACTCATGAGGCGACCGAATGACACAGTAAGAAGCTATGGAGTGGTCAGTGCTTACATTTTGCAAAATTTACATCAATCGTATACAAACGCAGCCTAGTAAGGACTCCATATCATCGCGCCAGGGAAACATTTGATAACAACCAAACGCCCAGTTAACCCCATTTCGTGTTGTAAACCCTTGTTACATAGATTTTAGCCTTCACCGAAGCAATGCTAACTGCATCAAGCAACCCTGTTCTTTGCATACAAAAGCTATTAACACAGATCCCGCGTTTTCCATGAGGATGACATCGATTATTTGTTGTACTGAATTTAACCTCCATATCCTATTCATTCCGGTTTATACATGAATATTATATAATTTACAGACTGTTTTACGTAAATGTTTGGAAAGAATACTACGAAACGCTAACATCCAGCAGTGTGTTATCATCATCGTCGTCTCTCTGCTGTTCCAGTGGAGATAAAAGGAACTCAATGTTTTAGATCAATATCGTTAAGCAGTTCTGTTCCTAAAGGTTGAATCCTTAGAACCCGTAGGTGATGCCTAACTTTTGGGATACTCACAAAATTCTTTCATCATATTCGATCAAGTATATAAAGATGAAGACCAAAGTCTTCGCGCGTTTTTGTCATCAGCAAACATGTTTCGGGGCAGTAGAACAACAACAACCTTACTGGTGCAGCACACAGTAAATAACCGAATGCCGAACTAAGGTCAGTCCTTACCGTATAGTCGCCTGTGTAACAATGTGTTGGTTCGTCGTACTGGTGTAAACCACAAGACTTAGGACGCAACTAAAAGCGAACACGGCACCAACCAGCATGATCTAAGTCCACATGGGTTTTTTCGACCAGAATGATCTACAATCCTCCGACTGATTCACACTACTGGTGGACTAATAGCAATGTGATTATCTGATCCATATATTGTGAAGCCAAAGGAGGTAGCCAGTGGTAGGCCAGATGTCGATTTTATGACGAACGTTTGCGTCCGACAGAAACAATCTGTGTGTGGGAAACAAAATCTGGATTGAGAAGATCTCCGTAATCGGTGCGATCGGCCTTCGCGCTGTGCTGTCCTGTCTCTCACTAAGTAGCCAAGTTGCGCGTTTAATCATCTCCAATAACCCAACATACCGATTAAACTCACACGTCGAAGTAATTCGAAATAGCTCCACTTAGAACCTCGTACTTCCATTCTCAGGAGAGCTAGATCAGTGGATGCACACATATACGACAAACGAACAACAATGCTTTAATCGATCGCTACTTGCACGCGCAGAACCGTCCAACCACATTGCACACACAACTTTGACTGGGATCCAGTCTAACAGTGCAAACTCGGATCAATTGACACAAGAAGATAAAGCTAATAACAGTGATCACGGAACAGGGATCCTCTATGCGCGTCCGGAAGACACTATGCGTCTAATTTACAAATTTCAAGTACTAGCTAAGGCATCTTGTTGCCCTATTTCGTTGAACGTGCAAACTTCTAAGGAAGCCAATTGAAGTGAACATTTAGGCTTAAATAATGCGTAAAAACTAATTTTCCCCTTCCATGATTCTGCACCGACAAATCATCGACCTGCAGGTTTTTCATTGGAATCTTGCGTGATCCATACATCAGATAAGGACGAAAAATTGATAAGCTTCCTGTAGAAAGGAGACTGGACGTAGTTGGAGAAGCAAAACTGCGCGCGGCCTGCCCGTACTTACAGAAAAGGTTTGGTGTCTTCTCTTTGGGAAACCAACCGGAAATCTTCGACCCAAAAGTCCCACCCATAAGGCTGCAGCACTAATCCCATCAAGTACTACTCTGACCAGAAGCAGTAACTATCAACCACCACTCCCGTCCATGCAATGGACAACGCGTTCCTGACCATCCTGCGCGACGACGTATGCAACTAGAGTAACTCGTAAGATTTGTGCTCATTGAAAATAGGGCACGGAATAGTGTTAGGGACTTCCTAGCCGCTATGCAGAACGACTAGTGGTGTATCAAGAAAGTCTTTAGTTCTATCAAGAACCTATGCGCAAGGCCTGAGTCACCTGTTCTTATTTTAACTCATTTTCCTCAGTTTTGAGTAGCTCCGATCAAAGTCCAACCTATCCTACCTTCAAGGCACCATGAAGCTGTCTATTTCCGTCAGGCGTTCTACCGTACCATACCTCTCCAAATAAGACTCGACATCCTCTTCGGTAAGTAGAAAACGCTATCCTGTATAGCTCGTTTGTCTCATGAAGCCGTGGAATCCCACGGATGCACATCAACAAGGAGGTCCGCATTGAGGATTTATAACCATAAGCACGTTTTCTGTCGGTTTTCGTTATTGTGCCAGTACGTCTTTTCCGCGCGGATTTCATCCTATTGGTTACGCTATCGGATCGTCCGGAAACTAAAAGTGGCTTAGCTATCCCTTGAAGCTGTTGTGCAAATAGAATGCAGAGTCGGATGGGAGGTTTTTCCCAGTGCTTTGGACAACCACGGATGTAGTCTTGCAACCTGTGACTACAAGGCATATGACCAACACTGAGGACTATAGGACGATGGACTGTCTCATGTGATGACGATTACGTTCAGATGTTGGCACTCCTCACAAACCGGCACATGACCAGAACATGGACGAAAATCCTTTCCATGAGGTTCCCATAGGTAGGTTTGGAATTAGGGCTGCAAACACTTCATTTCCAGTCCTGTGGGGCTTTGTTTGATTTGTTTTTGCGATGGATGTTTGCCTATAAATTTTTGTTGCGTCCTTCACTACCAATAATCAAGCACTAGATATTCCTAGTTTCGGCTGCAGCCGCTCATAAACAACTGTCTAGCAACCTAGCGACAAAATAAATCGGAAACGGAAGGCGTAATAAGCCAGAAGATGTATGGACGAGGAAGGATTTTTTCAGTGGCTGATTGGTCCACTAACTCCGTGACACAAGGCCGAACTGATCTTTTTTTTCTCAGCTATCTTCTGGGTAGGATCTCGTGCCGTGGGAAGGCCGACCAATCATTGGTCTCGCTACTGTTCTGAGATCAGGTTATCACTTTTGTCACCTCCATGCACTGGATCATCTGGCTCATCTTTTTAAATCATCTGCTTGACTCGGACAAGCGTATTATACTTGTGCAACGTGGAATTCGCCGCTGGCATATGCAACCCGAAAAAAGATGGCACAGCCATTTTTGTCCGATTTCATTCGATCTGTTTACCTGATGAAGCTGCACACTCTGACTATAGTAATAATATCCCTACGCGACCTTCACGACGCATCGAACGTATACAGTCGCTTACTCAAGCCGGAGAATTTGATTCATTTCTGACCTGTAGATATGGTCTGAAAAGTCGTCATCTGGTCCTTCCAGTCGGGTTTGATTAGGCTTGGAAAATCAGTTAGGCAAAAAATAGTGGAAGAATAAATTGATTCCAGCATAAAGGCTCCCACCCAACGAACACCCTTCAGCGATGTGAGCAAGGCTCTTATTAAAACCAGAAAGGCTTTTACTTGACAACCTTATTCGTTCTCATTTGCTTACCAGCGGAATTCGCGCTAGCAGTTCCCTTCCCTGTCTCCAATGCATTTCTGTGGTCTTACAATAATTCGCGTAACTCCATCGAATCGTTCGGAAGATAAGCGGGGTAGCGTTCCCCATTGCATCGAACGTGGGGTGCGAGGTGATAACTACGCCTTCATGCTCAGAGTTACCCCACTTTTACTCTTATTTGTCTTTCTGTCCCGAAATATCTTTCCTTTGTCCAACCTGCTTTACGCATAATCCTTACTGCTGACATGCTGATTACTTAACAGCGGTTCACCGTAAATAGATGTGGTAAGTGTTTTTTGTTCAAGCCTTCGCTTCCGTTATCTCGGCCCCATCAACGTGCGTGATCTCAAGAGGCCGGACTAATAACATGTTTAGCACTCCCATGTAGAGTCACTGGAGACAGGACGTCTCCTGAGTAAGTGAAGCACTGTATTCCAGTAATGTAATTCAGTTAGCTGCGCCTGATATCTTCACTAAAGTAATTTCCTGGTGCAACGTCAGGGTTAGACGTCAGATCGGTTCATTTCACAAACGCTGACGCGGTTTCTGGTCAATACAAAAGGTATCATGACCACTGATTCACGTACGTCAAGGTTGGACAATATGTTCCGTCCTCATTTCGATTTTCATTGCAGCTCAGTATCGTCGACGTAAAGTA
The DNA here is from genome assembly GCA_008360955.1 of Fasciolopsis buskii. Taxonomy (NCBI): domain Eukaryota; kingdom Metazoa; phylum Platyhelminthes; class Trematoda; order Plagiorchiida; family Fasciolidae; genus Fasciolopsis; species Fasciolopsis buskii. The sequence goes on along the minus strand of LUCM01004544.1, from coordinate 3,522 downwards.
ACGCAAACCTGATTGGGCCTCAGCAAAGCTCTGCCTTTTTCTCGGTCGTTTGTAGCATTTACGAGTAGAAAATTACTAGATCTTTCGTGCCAAGAGTTCTCGGGGACCACCGATTGATATTCGAGGGGTGTGTGCATGGGGATCAACATAATAGAAAATGTATTTGCAGTTTTGAACAATTCCGCCTTGGTTCCTTCATCCCCGTTGTTCAGTCAACATACGATTTTCAGAAGTCATTCAGTTTTAATGGGAATAACCTTTCAATTCTTTTGAACAATAAGAAATTATGAATAAGATAAGTCCTAAAAAAAGATTGTGGAAACCACGGGGTCAAGATTGCTAATGAAATGGCAGGCAGCAGTTTTGTTTCCGGTACCAGCCAAAGACTGTTTAGGCTTATGTCGGCCAACTTCGGTCAGTGCAACGCATGACTGTTTGCTGAGTGCCTTTCAAGTCGGACTTTCAGCAGACCGATATCTTCTGAACGTCAACGCCTGATGATTTTTCGGAACGTGTCACTTGACCTCCCCAACGGAATCAAAGCAGAGTTAAACGTTCAACTGATGAGACGGGTTTCTTTTCAAACTGATGGCGAGGCCTTGATTAAAGGAGTAATTACCTTCTTGTTCCGTGACATTTAGAACAAGCAAGCTCATTCCTTATCATGGAGTGAGTCGCCGATTGCACTCAGCTTGAAGGAGGGAACATGCAGTAATTGTTGCAATGATCTTGTTATCTGTTTAAGTCCGGTAATTCCGAAAAAATTCCCGCTTTAATAATGCTGTGGTCCTGTGACACCGATAAACAAAGCAGCGTCTGCAACAGTGCGCCGGATTTCCACAAGGTCGAGAATAAGCATCGAGCTGATTGACATGCATGCCGTCGCCGTGTGACTAAAGCGTGCCACATTCAGCTTTCTCCTGATTAGTTCCTAGTTGTCCCTGAAATTGAAAGGCCCCTTGGGAACCCGTCCAGCCGCACAACTCTGTTCAGTGGCTCTTCACCGAAGAATGCGTGTGCAACACGTTCGTCTCCCCGCTTGCGACCTGTGGTTGTGGTAACAGCAAATGGTTAACCACCTGTCCATCCGAAACGAAGGCGCTGACCTTACGACAAGGATGCCCAATCTCTCCATTCTTGTCCACTTTCAACATCAACGAATAATGAAGGATATTTCAGGAGACCTTCAAGATGTAGGTGGTTGAACTGGTAAAACAAGAGGGTGAAACTGTGTGACTTTCAGTACGCAGATGATTTTGTGGGTTGTTTCGAAACTGTCGAACATGCGCAACAACACGCATAGACTGAATGGTAAGGCTGTGGCTCCATCCGACATATTTGACACTTGCCACGTTTGAAGTGTAAAGTGTTTTGCCCAAAGATTGAAATGTCAACAGTATCAAAACGTGACACTCGATTAGAGAAGAAACTAACCATTGGAAACCGTTTCCATTTCCCCCGGAGTTGCTTTTGGCTAAGGATGATTGATTGCACGTCCATTGAAAGTGGAGCACGCGCATATCCAAGGTTTCGAGCGACATATGGTGTACTGTGGTGTTGTACTTATGGTACCGATCTGATATTTCACTGAAGTTTGAGAATCGTGTATCCTTCGCAGTGGCGTTCAGTCCATCGTCATCATCGTTTTTACCCGTTAACCAGCAAGTATGCTTTCAATTGACCGCTGAACTTTATTCTTCAAGGTTACATATTCGATTGAAAGGGTGAATAACAATTTGAAATAGGGAGTGGAACCTACCAGGCGGGAAAGGGAAGATAAGAATGCTGTTGTAGTCAACCCCTGGAACACGCTAACTGTGTAGGCCACATCTTGCAATGCATTCGGCATTCCACAACACGATCGCCACTGTTTACGATTCACTGCCTATCCTTCCCTGTCCTCCAACCACCTAGTTAACGGTCGGTCATAAAACTCATCTTTTTGTGTGTCCAATGCTAGGAAGTCTGTTGGGGGCGTATACGGAAAATGACAAACGCGCTTAACACTATACTATCTTACCAAACGTCGACTAATCCTTCCAGTCCTCATGGCACACCAAGCGACTATTAACGCGTGAATCCGGTATAAAATGGCCGCTTCAGCCTTCCCATTTAAGACTATTCCTACAACCGCGTTGCCCAAAGGCTTCCAGCTGTTCCGTCTTCTGAAATGTGGACCCAGGAAATATCTTGCCGAGCACGATTAGGCACCGTCAGTTGAATTATTCCACCTGAATCCTGATTCGTGTTCACTGACACAACAGATTCAATCGAAAAATGAGTCGTCACTGTCAGAGCCAAACACGCCTGTTGGGCCAGCCTGCATTAGAAAAGCGCACATTGAGGAAACCGGATTCAGAGGCTGATGAGACGTGAGAAAATGTGAG
>LUCM01004543.1:56497-141628 GCA_008360955.1 Fasciolopsis buskii | reverse complement strand
CATGGTTTTCATGTTGGTTGGATCGCAGACCATTCATAAACAGAAGTGAGCACAAACGAAGGCAAGGTCTAAGTGCGCAGTTGTGTACCAGAATGATATTTACACCACAATTATGATGAACACCCCTTGTTTACAAGTCTGCCTCGCTTCTTCCTTATAGTCCACTAAGTTTCTCTGTGGTTTCTGGTTATTAACGAATTGATTTCTTCCACCGATTTTTCCTCTAAAGGTGTCAAAGCCTGAATCAAGTAACCGCTTGGAACCCGAAGGCACTGCCGGTCTTGTCAGTACGAGTTCAAGTGCAAGCACCGTTCCGCCCATCCCTCCAAGACCGGTGCACATTGACGACTCTTCGATTGTGTCGTCCCCGGCCGAAGAACTGAACGAATCGGAGAATACGGTATTTTCACAAGGAACCATGAAAGGCATCCCCGCGAATCGGTAAGTCCCATTGTTGGAGACTTTGTACCGGACAAGTAATTGTTCTTTTCGAGTTCGTATCTCAGCTCTTTAAGTAAGTGGTGAGAAAATCCAGTTCGCTCAAAACCTCAGCCCTGATATATTATTGTTTTCCGGAATGCATGCAGCCGGAACTCTACAGGTTTCCCTATCGTTAATTAACACTCTTTGTATCATCTAGCTGTGCTACACCTCTGAGCCACCGAACTCAATAATTTTTTCGAGGCTCCTCGACCGCAGCGTCCAGACGGGACGTTTAAAACATCACGCGAAGCTTAACTGCTGCATTACTAGAATGTCAGATTCGTTTCTCAAAGGGAAGTTTCACAGTTTTTCTTCGGACGTGGTTTATGTCAGCTATGTCACCCAATGCGACCAGGGGCCTCGTGATTGAAGAGGTCAGATATTTTGCTTCAGTGTGTGAGTTCACAGAGGATCATATCATCGAACTTGACAACCATTTCATTATGTGATCTGATGCTCATTGAGCCGAACAGCGTCCCGTCTTGTCATTGTATGCATCACCGTAGCTGCAACTGAACAGGTAGACAAAGTGTGGGACATTAGGATGAACAAGGTAGCTTGAGTGGTTCTAAAAGCTTAACCTTTTGGTTGCTTGTAGCAAGCGCAGCTGTGTTGCTGGGCCCTTGTATCTGATGGCCGATTCAAAATTTCTAATAATTTGGTTAAATAAATGGCTAGATTGTGACTAATTTTTCGCATAGTTTTTTTTATCTTGCGGATAGCCGTTGATTTACAACGTTCGTTTTTCAGTTGGTCGTTAGGGCAGATTTTCTGCACTCTGTTTTTGAGAGTTCGAACTAATTCCCGTTGTGAAACTTGAGAATTGTAATTATCGGCCACTTCAGGTGGCTTCATGGTAGATCTTACTGTGTAGTTTTCCATCCCGACAGCTGTTTTGTTTGACCTAACTTAAATTCGTCGGACGTATAATCAGCTAACCGTAAGCAGATTGTGGATCGTCATCGGTTTAGTAGCTTAATTGTGTATATTATTGGTAATACATTTTGTTTCCTAATTCATCGTACAATCTCCTGTGGTCAGTGCAGTCCACTGGAAGCCCAGCGTACCTTCCAGATTAGAAAAGTGCGGTCAAACTGACCAAGGATTCGGAAGCAGATAGACTGCATTTTATAATATTGACCATAGTATCAGCTCTGTCACTAGTACTCGTTATTTATCGTACCCAACATTTTTATCCATATGCATTTCGATCGACTTATGAGCGCATGACTTGCTCCCGAACTCAATCGTGGTGTTTCTTCTCCTGCTGCAACATTGCCTTTTATTTCTATGACACCTTTCTGCATGCATAGTGTTTCAACCACCTGTGTTTATGTTGCTCTTGGTAAATGAAGTCACTTCGCATTCCCTTTCGTTGCAGTACTAAACCAAATCCATCCTTCGATGTCGGGTATTCGAATGTGTTTACGAATTGTGCGGATACCCTGCAGCAACACGCTCCTATTCCCGCTCTCATTGAGAGCACGGCGGTCGCAGCCGCTTGTGCAGCAACGGCCGCTACTGGTTTGTCCGATCGTTTGCTGCTTACGGACTCACATTCACCAACTGGTACACATTACATTTGATTATCAATCTCGTTGTGTTACTAGAATGGAGGTGATGTTATTTCAATTTTTTGTGTATTGTTTCATTTGGAACCGGTGAGAATGCAGTGCCCCCAGTCTTGTGGACAGGGGATGTGAACTGTCGGTACATTCCTCTGGGTGTTAAGTCCCCCGGCAACGAATTAGGTTTGATGGATTTCGGCCACCCCAGCCCGGTAACCCTTCTCCTGCACTATACACAAGCTTGTTTAGTTAGTCATTTGGTGTGACACGGTGGGTGGGAAATATCAAAGTTAAACTTTTTCATTACATCCGTTCAAATCAATTGTAAGCAAATGAAAATCATCGTGAAATTCTTCCTCCTGGACGTTCTTTGGACGCTACAACTCGATCAGTATTATTATAGATTCTCGTGAGCAGAGTAGGTAATTCCTTACTCATGAATCAGTAGCATCGATGTTCCGGTGACAGAACTAACCATATTGATGGCTTGTTTTACTGACGGAACCGCCTAACCAGTGATTGACCTAGTTATCGGCCGCAATGGACAGGTAAATTAGCGTGATATATAGGAACACCTATTCTTGCAGGGCGAAATAATCATTTTCGACACTTTTCCTCTGGGTAACAGAATAACATGCTCATATCATGGACTTGCCGGACTTTTTATGCCCACTATTCCGAATCAGATCAACATGTTGCGGCAGACGTGAATGCCTTGATCGCATCCGTTTCATCTTATCACCACGGCCCATCCGTCGAATCACAGTCTTCGTTCACAATGTTCTCCGGTGTGCTGCATTCGTCGCCGGGTGAGTTCACCGTCCACATTGTTTACCAAGGCGTGGTTCATCGCCGATCCATGATCCACCCCCGGCCCACAACCTCCGGTCTAGCTGCGCTGCTCAGCCCAAAAATGAGGAAACCCTCTTTAGCCACCAACCCAGATGCTTATGGATCCTCATCCTCTTTGTCCACTTGTTCGGCAGTAGCTGACGTATCGGATAATGCTTCCGTCACACCGACTGCATGGATTCATCCCAGACCAGCCGGGTTCTCTACCTGGCGACGCTTTTGGGCCACTCTGGTCTTAGTTGGACAAGGTTCGGCTGCGTTCATGATCTATTTTGAACCGAAATGCAAGAATGCCGTCTACCGGAATCAGGTAAGACTCAAAAATCGTAGCCTGCATATTTTTTACGCTTATTTCATTTTGTTTCTTTCTTCCTCTTGCTCTCTCGTAGACTGTACTTGAAGGTAGAAAACAGTCAGAGCGCATCAATGTACTGTTAAGTAGTTGTAAAAGCTGGACTAAACTAATAAAGATGGTCAGTGAAAAAATGGTGTAAAACTCGAACATTTTAAGTCGAATTTGCACCACTCATTATTTCTCTTTTAACCATATTCCTGTCAAATCTTGGCGAAGTATTAAATTCCTGTCAAGATATTTTGTTCGTTAAACCAAGTCGATAGTTTGAGTTAAGTAATACTGATCGTGGCCAAAACACTGCGAGTCATTTGACTTTACTTTCAGGCAGTGACATTCAAGCTTGATCACTTTGTTCTTTCTGTGCCGTTCGGTTCGAATATGCAGCATACGGACAATGGAGTTTGGTGCGTGCATCGGCGCGCGTGTAAAACTAGATCAGTCAGGCGGTGAACTACCCCGACGGCGTGCCAATTAGTGATGGTCGATCTTCATACGATCTAACCACGTCCTTTGGAGTAGAGACGTTGACTACGTGTTACGGGCTGTGGTTAGCAGCACAACTGATTCTGGAAAAGATTTACTCCTACATGTCTTATTGTCTGTACTACTGCTGCGCTTAGAACTATTTGCAGTCGGTATGTAACTAGCTCTCATTTTGCTGTCTCATCGCATGGATTCAAGATTTAGTTAACTTGGCTGGTTATATCCCACGTTCCCTCGAAGATTTCGAGTATTCAGGGCAGCTGTTCGAAATTAGGGACCATTAGGACCTTCCGAGTAGCAAATATCTGGCTTAGTTGCTGTTGGTTCGATCCTCTCGCGTACCCAGTCAACGTTTTCTAAAAATGCCTTTGATGGCGACGATTCGATTTTTCTTCGTTCGAAAATCGAATCGAGATGTTCCTTTCTTTTCCGATCCTGTAATCATAATCTTCATCTTTTCCGTATGTATCATTCCAGTTCCATGCAAATCAATGTCAAGTTCAAAGTCTGATTGATATACAGACATTATATCATTCAAGTTCCTCAAACAATTCGCTGCTTGTTTTGGACGAAACCTCGGTTCCACCTCGTTCCTCAAGCGATCCTGCGCACAGATTGGACGTACCGGACACTGAAACAGTTGATTTGCTTGCTCGCGAGACGTCCACATTCGATCGCGTTAGATCGCAAGGCACGCTGATGCCTCACTCATCCCCCCGACCTATCAACCCGTGCCACTATATGATTGCTCAGTTGGCCTTGGGGCGACACAGAGACGGTTCGATAGACTCCTTTTCATTCATGTTGACCGACCCCGGTCGGAATAAGGCCTATCGTTTTCGACCACTTAGTCCCTGCCAGTCGACGCAACCTGGGACTGCTTTTGCTCGGACCAGTAGTGGTCCATTTCAGTGGCTCCGGAGAAGCACCGTCACTCGAATGCCAGGCTCCGCATCACTTCGACAACCCACCGAATCTACTGTCACCCCTCCAAACCTATTCAATTTTAACACATTCGGGCGTCCTCGAGGTGCCTCAGTTCCGGGCATGTTTACCTCACCCCAATTTAGTCCATCAAATAGGCGAGCGGCTACGCTAAAGTTGACTCGTAAAAACGCGCGTGGTGACGCGAATCCCGATCTCGTTCTTCAAGATGGGGCATTAGAGCCGGATTTGCTAGTCACCGATTGGATGCGTGCGATTCAGCGAGCCTTAGATCAAGTAGAACAATTTCATCGCCGTCAGTTGTCGGCCTATTATGCATCCCAGCAACGCTCGACTCCTAAGAACACTGTTTGATTTACGAAAGCTCTATCTCACTAGTAGATCCGCCCCGAACTGCAGCCCTCCCTCTGCGTTCCTTGTCGTTCAGAGTTGGATCTGCGAAATTCTCTCACCTGTGCAGACGATGTCATCGACCCCGGTGGTTTGCGCTAGGGATTATTTGTTTGCATGTTCGTCAGATCCCCAAAACACTTCCTTTCCCTGTTTCCACCCCATCTCACTTTAGATCGAATCTGATGGAACAGGCCGATGCCCGCTGATTTTTTTTCTCACCTGATTATGCACACATCGTTGTTTCTCCCTCCCTCTTTCTATTTCTTGGATACAGTCCTTTTCCGCGTTCTGTGTTGTGTGCAGTATCAAACTAGGCTGATTGTACATAGCTATTTTCGCTCTGCTTTCTATTCATACCCAAACCGGCTCCTAATCATCTCTTTTTTCATCCATACTCTTGTCACTTGCTTTCTCATGATCTTATTTACTTGTCCATGGGATTTCTGTTTTGGTCCCACTTGGACGATCATTTGACCACTGTATTTTATCGTCAATAAGCCGTCATTATTTTCACGTCAAACGATAACCCGGTCTCCATCGCATCACATTTTCTATATTCGCATGTAGTGGACATTGTGACAGGTGCTTCACCCCCCTTTCGTGCAACCTGTCTTGTTTTCTTTTTCGATTTCAGTTGATTCAAATTGGCTTTATGTTACGGTCGGCTATCTGTTAGTAACGTACCATGGTTATCATTAGTGGACTCAACGGATGTATTTTAACGTCATGACATTCTGCCTAGGGCCCTACTGATCAGATAGCACAACTCATCCGTGACTATCCATAGCCTCACCCCGCTCTCAACCACCTCTGCAGCAAAAAAACGTGTGATAGTTGTCATTTATACATTTAAACTGATCTTGTCCTCATCATTTCATGTGAATATATATGTACGGTATCAAAACCATGTGACATAATCGCCGGCTTCACTTGTCCTCGCGGAGAAATTTGCAGATACGAAATCATGATCCGCTCTCCTACTTTTAGTCTCCTATCCACCAATTCCGTTCGCTAGATCGTCGCAATTGTGGATGTAATTCTGCACCCGCCTCTGTGTTGTTTGTACTTATTTCTACTCTTCGTAGCTGTAGACGTATTAGTAGTAGTCTAAAATCAATTCTCTAACTTGCCAACTATGCAGTCACTCAGCAAACCAGCTGATCTCATTTTGTACTGAAATCCATTTTGGCCTCATCTTTTGCCACACTCACTCCTTGGCTTATTTTCCCGCTTATTTGCCGTCTTTCTTGTGGTATTACCTACTGTCGATTGCATATACAAGTACAGTCAATTTGGTTCTTATTGTAGAGGTCCCGGTGCACTTCGTTTTTCCCAGCTTCGTAACTGATCGAGCTCGAGAGAAATGTGTCGGTCTAGACATGGTCATGTGTGAGGAATGGGATGCAGGTATCCAATCGGACGAAACAATTAACCGAACAATAGCACCAATATAGTTGAACATAACATATTTACTCCCGGTGTTCTGCCTTTAGTTACAAATTGGCATTTTTTGCTGTTTTTAGCACTCATTACGAATTCAGAGCTCAAATACCACACCGTTAGATTCTGTTCAGATTACTCTTGTTCGTGTATCAATACCCAAGCCATATGCCATCAGAATCGTGTCAGAAAGAGTAATAGTAATGTATGAAAAACAGACTTCTCCACGTCATCCGTAGTCCACACAGTTCGATATTCCAATCCGTACGGTTTTTGATCGTTCCAGACTAAAGGTCCAACACCTACCGAGTTTCCAATGGAGCCGGTAACCGAGACTTTCGGCTCGCACCCCTTTACTGGGGCGCGAAGCAGAGAATAGAGACAAGGGGCTAGTATCGGATTGCACTCCGTTCATCTCAGAGTCCTAGATGGTCTTGTATGGGATTGTATAGAAAATATGCTTTCCTGGAAAAACCCACCACAACTTAGAAACTGTTCTTATTTGTCCGCGATCGATTACTCAATGAGGTTTTCAGCAAATTACCAATTTGATAATCACTTTCCCATTCCCAACCTGGAGCCATGTCAGATACCCTACTCCTCTGCTTCTGTTGGTCAATATGACATCCAGCATTTCTTTGCCGTTTTCATTTAACAGTCTTCGCTTACGATCCACGATATGCGGCTCCAGTTAACGATAATTTGTTCGTTAACTCTTCAGTTTGCGTGCAGGTGTTCGTCTCCTGGAAGTTTCTGACGGCCTATGTTTGCTTAATATCGCTTGGGTTGAGTGAGATGATTCCATGGGCTGTGCAAGGTTAGGGATACTGGTTGAAAGGATATTCTGTCACCGCATCAATCGTAGAAGACTACCATGGTTGAATCACGTGTTAAGTATGGCGAACGCTCGCCGATCATACCGCGCCTTACTGTCTGTTTCGCGGAATGAAAAGCCACGTGGAGGTCAACGAATGACATGACAGCGTGGAATGTGAAAGTGCGCAACAGTCTTAGGTACAGTAGATGTCTCAAGTCTTCGTGGTTGGAGTCTTAAAGATCATTCAACTAGTTGGATTTAGACGTTGAAGTAGTGGCAATCGTGCTGTCGATCCAGGATGATTAGAAAATGTTCATATGTACAGTTAGACTGTATTTCCTGTATTGGGTACCACGGCATTCTTTTCTTGCTTATGTCGATGTACTCCCTCTTCACCTTGCATGTTTTTTTATTACGTGTAACTCGATGAGAACGACATTGGTCAAAGGGACTAGCTTTATTGTCTAGTGCCGAACGATCAGGATGATAATGATGATGACAGACCGATAACCATGCATTGTATAACAATAATTAGGAACGCTCGACTAGTTTATTTCATAGCTATCTTCGATCGCACATTTTTTTCAACTTGATTCTCGTGAAACTCATCGAAGGAGGGTTGATCAGAGAATTCAATTCCTTGAAAAGTCCCACTGAGTAGATTGAGAAAACAATTTGGCTCGTCTTCAGTGATTCGTACTCACGGCATTACATCACTATATATATATCTGGAAAAAATTCACTTTAGGAAGGATTGGATTAGTCATATAATAATATGGGTGAAGAAGGGAGTTCTGGTGTTACATGTATAAGGTGAAATAACAACAAGAACGTGTTGTGCTTAATTGTTTTTTTGTTTGTCTAGGGTTCTGCATTTGGACGGATGGTGGGCCAGGGGGAGTTGAAAAGACAACCACAAATTGTTTTTTTGAAGAACAAAGTGTGAGATGTGAAAGAGCGACTGCGGACAGCTTCCCGCATATCCAACAGAAGATGGAGCTGAACAATGAAATGCTTCTTTGATGTACGACCTAGTCCGTCGACGATTCCAGTACCACACGGGAAAGCACATGGAATGGGAATACTCAACTCCCACAGCTTTTGTTACCTCTTAATGTAAGAGGAACTATTAGATGTCTGATTACCGGACAAAAAAGGAATATGCCTATAGAACACTCCTTTGAAAGCTGAACTGCAGCGGTCAGAAGAGTATTTCCACTGAAAAATGTTTCCAAATTAAGATTAATCGACAAAAGTTTGGAACAGAAGCAGGAACTTCCTTCGAGGGCGACGGCTGGAGAGAAAGCCAGATATACATATTCTGCTGGCCATCCAAATGTTGACACGCTTAGCAGAGGTAGCACGACAAAGACGCACTAGCGCTATCAATAAGACATTCTACGCAAGCCGAGCATAGTAATCTTAGATCAAATCCCCGCCTCCGGAGTGTTATTATGGATTGAAGGGACATAAGTCCCTGATTCTGCCAGCCTCGTTTGTATCATTCATTCACAATGTTCGTGGGACAATGTTACAGTCGCCGCAACGACCAGGAGCTTGTCTTGAACGCACCGCTGAGCACCACCCGGCATTGGTTGGGCACTGGAAACAATTAAGTCACTTAAGTAGCACAGCAATAACCACACCGTGAATGTGATCCGCAAGCTTTCCGGACCCTGTTATAAGGTCAGAGGGTCAACAATTCCAGTGTTGGCAAAGTGTCGCCTACGTTGAGCAATGGGAAAGCTATCGCATCCCGTCTTCACAAATCCTCCACTTTTGTTCTTCAAGAACAATTGTGGTTGCGCTTCAAGTCCCCTGGCGCCCACCCCATTCGTCCCAATACAGAACCCTAGACAACAAAACAATTAACAAACACAGATTCTATATGTATTCCCTTCCCACCCCATATTTGATAATCCTGTAACTAATCCAATCCTCCTATAGTTGAAATTTTTTGTCAAGGATATATAGTCGATATGTCAATGGCATGAGCTACGAACTCACCTGAAAATGAATCTTGTTTGCCCAACCGGTTTTTTTTCAAATAGTGCTCAATGGTTACTTTCAAAGAAAATAATTATGCTTTCGGGAAATTTTAAATGCGGTCCACTGGAACTCCTCTGGGCTCCGTGGCAGAGCGTATTTTCCTTGAAATAAATCATCTAGTAATTTTTACTTCCAAAGCGATTCATCTGACCATGTTATACCAAGAATATGATTCTCATCTGCGTGATCTCATCGCCTAAATGGTACAACATACCTGGTCCTGAAGCCATTGGCCATCACAACGTAATGGTGGATATGCTCCGCACGAGGTGAGACGAATATCGAATCCGGGATCTTTTTGAAAGCTGGAATAGATTTGGCCCATTGCTTCGCCTACAATGTGTTCCTACAGCTTGCCACTGGTAACGCGAAAACACTGCACAGAATAATTTCATCCGACTTGTTATGAATCGCCAGCTGTGGGTATCGATCGCAATCAAACTGGGATGCACACCCGGGAATAATGATTGAGCTGACCGGTTAAGCCATTACTTTAGCCGGGCTGGTTTTCATCGCTTGAGTGAGCTCTTTCAATTCTCCTTATTTAAAGAAACAAAACTATATAGTTAGTATTGAAGGAGAAAATTAACTTGTCCCTCCATGACACAATTCACCATGTGATAAGATCGCTCAACTGACCATTAAGAAACCATGGAAACTGTGCGGCTCTTTAATCCTTGTTAGGCATTTTCCTAACAAAGACGACACAGCTGTACAATACTTCCATAGTCTCTTAGTGATGAGTGAAGCGTTGATATCACACGAAAAAACATTAATTTCTACTTCAAAAACAAATCTATCATAATTCTCCTCGGAAAGGAGACCGCTTCTGGCACAGATCTGCCAAAGTGGGGATATAGACCGGAGCATTTGAACCCGCGACTTGTAATTGGAAATGCCGTGATTTTGGCCGTTTCGCCACCACCGACTGAATCGTACTGTTAAGCCAGCTACATATTTACTTTCATTATTTCTACCGACTACCAACTTGCACAACGCAATCGGGCGTAAACTGCCCGCGAAATTCTACAAATTGCGAACTGTTTAGTCAGCTCTCCATGGCTAGTAGATGTGATTTTTAATCTGGATTACTTGTTCCGATGAAGCACGATTCTTTTTCCCCACCTATTTTAAACATGCATTTCTTCATAACACGAAAGTGACAACGACAGCACGTTTTGTCCATATCACACTAGCCCAATATGTACCGTCCGTTCTAATTTTCGACGCAAGTGATTATCCCAATTCGAATAACTTCAGCATTATACTGGCCCTTTGCTCTTGTTTGCCTTTTCGTCCACTTTATATGATGCTGGACGAGCGAAAAACGTATTGACCGGTCTAAATCTTTTTTGTTGTTTGGTCATATGAGCACTGACCGTTTTCTGGTCACCACATGCAATTACACAGATGAACTAGAGACGCGTTTTTGCTTACCTGAGCTTTTTTTTCTCACTTTGAGGGCCAAAAACTTGGTTCACTGATATAAAATCAAAAATACAACGAGAAGAAAAGGTGAAAAACTAGGTAGCGCTGGTTCGTACAGCGACTGATTCATTGTTTCACGGCTTCTAAAAGGTTGAGCTGTGTAGGAGCGCTTAAGTGTGATGTGTTTTTGAAAACCTCCAAAAATTTGTCTTCTATAAAATAGTTGGAGTCTGTCGGATCAAACTACTAAACCTATCCTACATAGTAACTTGAAAAGACTTCCTACCTTTCAATATTCACTTCGTCTCTGCATTTTCTTTATATTTCTAGCTCTCAAATTTTATAGTTTCCGACATGAGTAGCAAGTCTTTCATTTCCCGTATCTCAGAGGAAAAAATCTCCAACCGCGATAGATCCACAGACCTTGATAAACACACGGCGAGTATCTCCTACTGAAGTAGAAATGTCTCATCCATCAGTTGTTTGCAAAGGTGGAGCAATGTGACAGCGCCCCGTCTCGCTAAACCAAATTTTCGACAAACTTATTACTAGTAAAGCTTTCAGATGCCTTCACAAGAAATTGCCTAGTAACTTCATGCTAACGGAAGAATTCATCTTTTGGATGCAAGATACGGACGTACCAATAGCGTATTGTGGCTTCTCGTACAGAAGTAAATCATAGCATTCTCGTCTGTGCATAACACTCGAGGTAGTGTCTTGAGTGAGTCTACTGCATTGTCAGTGGATACGGTCTGTGTATTGGCGATTCGCCGTAGTCTCTGGCATGCACAATCGGCCACAGAAAAACCCTGGGTGGACCGGTCTGATACGTTGATTAGTTTAATAACATTCTCTCTTCGATTGCCATTGGAATGCTATGTATCAACCAGTTCATCAAGGCGTTTCTCCTACTTTCCACTGTATATCACAGCATGATTTGTAAATTATACAAGCACAACTCACCATAGTTTGATTCTGCACATCTCCAGCTGCTTAATGAGTTTCTCGTATATTCGTTGGCTCACTTTTACTTCTTTGTCACGAGAGTCAGTCCAGTAGCACAGCTGGTAGGTCCCGCTATCGACCGCACCTACCTTATCTAAAATTGGACTGATCCCTGTTAACGTAGGGCATTTGCATAGTACACAGTACCACGAAGATCAGATTGATTGTATTCCTTCTGTTATCAAGCACTTCCAGATATTTAGATCCGAGTGTTATTTAAGCAAAAAATGATCTAACGTCCTCGCCTAGAGCAAGGTGGAGCAGTTTGTCTTGAACAATCACCGTAAGCGTGTTCGCGTAGTTTAATTTACTCAGGTACAACGAGTTGGTATCGGACAAGGTTCTCTCTTTTGAGATCTCGCTCCTTTGATCATTCACCCACGAGATCCAAATCAGAACTATATAGTCATGTTTGGAACATGATTGTGAACTGTTGAAACGGATCCGTTGAAGACTAGAGGTTTGCAATTGCGGTAAGCACAATGAGGGTTTTTTCGCCTCCTCCTTGTATCGTAGGAGAAATTTCCGTAGTCACCTAGAATACCATAGTTGGTCGTTCTGCAGGAGAGTCGGTTGAAGACTAACCGTACGCAGAAACACATCCCTATAAATCACTAGGGTGTTTTATACACAAACACCAGCCAGTGAACGACATCAGACAGAGCTGAGAAGAATGACTGTAGACGCTCCCATCTGCTCCACTGGTAAAGTCCAGCGTTACACCGTCGTATTTAAATGGTACTGTTAGCATGCATCCTGACTCTCTCTCAGAGGCAGACACCTCTCTGCCGCCGGAAGTGGATGGCCATACCTGGGAATGCCACTTGATCGCGATCCGCAAAATGCTCAGACAGCCAGTTTCACATCGAATAGTTATACTTAGTGCTCTGAACGCGAATTCGACAAATCAGATTTTTGACTCCGCAGCGCAAAAAAAAATTGCCGTGCGAGGCAACAGAGTAGAATAAAACACAAAGCAATGAAATGCAATGTAATGAAATACAATCCAGTACATCGCACTATGGTACTAAGCAATGCAGCGTAATGCAATTCAGTAAACTTCACTAAAATACAACCTGAAACAGTCTAGAGCTATCAGGTGCAGCTGCTGTAGATCAGTCACCAAACACATTGGAAGGAGACTCGACCCAACTAAAGCCGCAGCTGTCCAGTAACTGCCCACTCTGAAAATACGGTCAATCGTGGCAGTCTTTTCGTGGTCTTGCAAATATTTACCACCATTTTGTACCACAGGTGTGCCAAGTGAAGTCGCTTTTGGTTCATTTCCAGGCACAAAGTGTCCACTGCGGTTGATCGTGACGCGTCAGAACCCGTTGTTTGCAGTTAGACGGATTTTCACTTCAGATCGGCTCACCACTCATTGTGACCCCAAGTATTCATGCTTACAACTGTAGATAGGCCTGACTACAAAATCCCGATCGCACTAATGCAGCGCTTCCTTGCTGGCGTTCGTAGGGGTGCACAAGTTGTCTTTCGGTCGTTCATATCGGTAACTTGGACCCACGGACAAACCGAAAAAAGGATTACAGACGCTGGTTTTTTGCGCTAAAATGCTTTCAGGAAATGCCTCACAAAAGACAGTTTATTCTGGTTTCTAGTCTCAAGCCCTTGTTGTCTATTTTTGGTGATCTCAGTACATATTGCAAGTGGGCTGCAGCGTTTTTAGCCACAAGATGACTCGGTTTAAATTTTGTTTAGACTTTATGCAATCTACAAGTTTCGTTAGACCTAAGTCTTTACTAGACGGCAATCGTCCCACATGATAAGGATGGTGTGATTGTGCAAGCACTGTAGATGACGTTCAGTAGGTTTTGAAAAATTCACTGCTAAGCCTGTCATTCACAACCACATTATTAAGGGTCGAGTGATTTGATATCTGATCGTAAAATGACCTGTTGTAAGAAACTGGAAAACGAGGCTCACCTTTTGACTAAAATTTCCTAGTACTTATTGAGCGAATAGCTGCAGTGGAAGCTCTGGACTTAACTGTCAAAATAATCCCAATCGTGATCAAGCTGGCATCAGTGGCGTGAAGAAAAATACCCGGATTTAGACATACCTCTCGTTCATAGACCACCGAATCTGCTATGCGTTCTCAGCACACCTAGGCTCAACGTAAACGATGGTTAATCTAGCCCCGTTTCCGTCCCACATTCATATCGCTTTTGCATAGGTCGTCGGGGACATGAATAGTCTAACCGGTGTAGATATATACTCACAGTGCCCCGAAGTAGTCCTGATACAAAGTATCACCATAGTCGCCGTATTAGGAAGTCTGATTATGAAGTTCACTCATGTTTGTAGGCCGGAAATGGTCATCAGAGTTTGTTCTACCTTGTATCCCAAACGGAATTTGTTACGTTTGGCTGCCATTTGGTCATTCACTATCAAATAGTCAATGGGTATGATTCGTTCGCAAATATGGAGGTTAAGGGCTAAATCGCGACCTGTTGGGGACATGGATTACCTGAGAGACAGTAAAACAAGACTGAGCGGTTAAACGAGAAATCAGAATGGAAGGTATCATTCGGATAAGACAGTGTCAACTACCTCAAGTGTACACCTATCCCGTACAACTCGATGTAACATCACTCTGATATTTACACAGTGATCTATGGTTGAACCACTACAGTTCCCAAACAAAGTCGTCAACCACGACAGACAGTGACACATTTAGTCAGAGACATTGTCAATGAGCTCCCGTTACAGTGCATCGGAATGAGAATTGCGAGGTTAGAGTAGGCGGTATCATCAAATCATTCAAACGTAGCGGGTGTGGAAATAATCTATAGTGCATTGTGCCAATGCTCTGCTGAAACAAATTTGTCTTAAAGATCCACTTGTTTTCAGTCAGTCCTCATGTTGACCAAGACATTGCTATTCAAACTGGTGACGTATGAAATCTGTACACGGTTTATGTTTGACTTGTAAACCACGGCTTGCCATTTCTTGCCCAGAGATATTAACAGGGATCGAGTAATTCGCCCACAGCGGATGATGACCTCGTGCAATTGCCTACTGGTTCCATTTACTAATTTTTAAAAATCTTTTATCTTTCATCTTTTACTTCCTTTATTAATGAACTAACAATGTACATCATTTTTCCGGAAGGGGGCCGCTGCCAGCAGAGGGCTGTCAAGTGGGGAAGTTGATCGGTGGTGGAAGGATTCGAACCCTCGACCTTCACGTTCAAAAACCACGACGTTATCTGCTTGGACTCTGCCGGCCGATGGTCGGCTGTTTGTTTTGGACCATAAGCGGAAGTGGGAATCAACGGTAATGGACGTGTAAGTCGAGGTGCAGTAAACTCAGCCAATGTACCCACCGATGATCTGGTGGTTATCATTATGGCATTTTAAATGTTCGATTTGCAAATTCGATTCCTTTAATTACCGGTATTTTCTCCGTATGGCCTCCTTCAAACAGCTGAGGCCTTCTTCCAGAAATACTGAAAATAGGTTGTATTTTGTTGTTTAGACCATGCAGTGCAAAGATGTCCGCATTCCAGACAGAAACAAATGTGAAAATTAGTTGCATTCATGACTTTGTAAAAATATGTTGGGGAGAAGAACTCGTTAAGTGAATGATTTGAGTATGCAAGATAGACTGCCCGGAATTTATCCGAGACACTAGTTCAGGTTTGTGTGGATGTGGGTTCAACAGGGAATCTTGGTACTAGAATCAATAGAAGGCAAAACAGATCATGTAAAGATGAGAGATCGTTTTGCGGAGAATATATTGAAGGTCGAGGTATCTTGTGAACAAACTTTTCGCTGGTGAATAAATGTTAACCACACGGTTTAAGGGGTACATACGGCTATTATTTAACAATCGACGATGAAGAATTTTAAACCGGTTCTTAATTAAAATTGAAAAGATATGGGAAATAAGTGAATAATGATTTAAAAGACAAATCGATATTCGAAACAGAGGATGAAAATGGACAGGTTGTAATGAGGTTTCTAAAATCAGTCTTTATTTTATGTGAAAGCATCGAAATAAAATAAGAAAGTCACGTAAATGGACGCTGCACATATCAAATACAATGATAAGTATAATATTTACCCATCTATATTTTATTCATTATTGGAAATAGGATTTTATTACCACCTTCTACTCGGATGGCGCCTCGGAATTCCATATTGTGACAATTATTTAGCTTCAATTAAATGAGAAACTGATTGTAAATTAAGTTGAGAGCAATTCATGGGCGCAAGTTTATTTTCGCATCGTCAACGTGTTACCATTCTTTCCCAGCAAGGAGGAATTTGGCTTCTCTACAGATGTTCGATCAAAATATTGATTATACTTTGGAAAAATCTTCATTTCGGCTGTGAATCGGATTTGGAAAAAAACATTCCCTGCTAACTTCTCCCATAAATGCAGCTCAGAATAGCAGCTAGCGTACTGTGCAATCAGACTTTGGAGAGAAAAATTTCGTTAATACCGAGGGCGGAATTGGGTATGAAGAAAAAACATGACAGCAGGGATATTTACATACGGAAAGCTCTAATTTTTCCCGCCACATTCAGTCCTGTCTCATTCTCCACTGTCTTTTCGAAAATGGTGGAAAGTGCGAAGTAATTTATCTAACGAGTGGTGCAAAAAATAGGGATCAAGAAAAATAAACAAGAACGGGCTCCGTATTAATCTCATTCCAGTGTATTCAATAATGCTCACAATTAGACCAGTTGAAAACAAACTTTCCTGGCAGCCAGTTAGTTAAATTTTATCCAAAGTGTTTCATGGATGGTGTCATCTGCATCAATAAAGTGTCTAAGGTCTGTAGTTTATCGAATTCTTTTGAATGACTTCTTGCTTAGAGGTGTCTTTGGTAGTCGGGGAAAGAGCGGCTGATCATTTTGATTTGAGAAAGCAATTAGTGAGGCTGACCTATTAAATTAGTCAATGGTCAACCCACTTCAGGACAGCTTCAACACTCGACTATTGACCGATTAAACAGTTATTTTAGTAACACTATAAGTAGGCTTTTTGGCGAACCATCCGTTAAGAACGGGATCTGAATGAACGAGAGCTGATTGTGCTTGAATGGCTCACACTGATGTTTGATGTAAAAACTGCGCACCAGTTGCGCCAACCCGAGAATCTTTTCATTCCTTTAGGAATGGTTGTCCTACTGTAATGGGCCCGAACTCTGCTGCACTAGAGGTCAGATATCGGGCAAATCACTTTTAAAATGGAACAGTGATCCAAGAAGTATTCGGAGAACTATTGCGTAATAGAGGGATCTGTGTGGATGGATTTTCATGGATTAATCTTCTGAAACTATATGCTCCAGAACAAGGGTTGCATCATATCGAAGCACGTTGCCAAGCCTAGAATATCTAAATCACCTTCAGAACACAGGAGACTTCGCTATGGTTGGCTCCGTAGGGTACACGTCAAAATAACGGGGTTACACGAACACTGCTTACCAAGATTTGTCGATTTACATACGACTTCCATTAAATGCTTTCGACTGGGTAGAAGTCGGTGGCCCGGTAAAGCCAACGACAGTGCTGAGACACAAGGAACCATAGAGAACCGACCAATTTCGTCTAATGGTCAATGAGTCCCAATTCATACGTGACGGATAAGCATGGTGGCCCTTCCTAACGAGAGTGAAATAATGGTACGGTGTTCCCTAGGTTTCCGGTAATAGCTTCAAAAGTGATGTGGCATGACACATCGTCTAAATACTAACTAAAGCCACGTACTACTCATAGAAATAGAAAGAACTACTACAAAGCCTGAGTTTAAACTGGTGACCCTTGAATGACCTGTACTACGGCGACATCTAATCATACTTACGGGAAAATAATTTCTGTACAATTCTGGCTGCCCTGTTTCGCAGTCTTACAGAGTGGTAACTTGGTTGCATAATAACAGCACGGTTAGTATGAACGCTAAACTAATGAATGAAACCTACGATAGCATGTTATACCTGTCCTATCTAAGCTTTTCATAGCCGAAATATAACCACGGGATTTACCTCTGAGTGCGTGGGAATGAGACTGTGCGAAGAATGAAAGAGAACGGATATTCGATATAGCACCAAGAGTAGGTTAGGGTATTCCAGTAGCACATCTCTGATTTCCGTCCCAAATAGATTACGGTCAATATGCATCGATGATAATCCTTATCAAGTGTTCAGTCAGTGTCAGCACTATTTTCAGTGATAATTTAAGCAATGGCGTTACACTACAAATGGATCACTGGCGAACTGAAATTCCCAGACAGTATACATGCATGCGAGAGCGTCTGTGAAAATCGATTTGAGAAAATCAACACCTAAATGTTTGACACGGAGTAGCATCTAATCACTCACAATGTTAGCATTGTATTTCCAATCTACCCTGATAAAACACTTTGGAAACTACCCGAATTAAAGCATAGCCGCCATTATCTGACTTACGTCGAAAACAGGCAGTCGAAGTCGCGCAGTACTGTAACCAAATACCTGGGAGGTCTAAAGAGTACACTGTCAGAAGTGACCGACAGTAAGGGAGGTAAAAACAAATGCACAGAGAAGTGCCACAGTGTACTGAGCGGTGATATTCATGATAATACACTATTTTGCATGCAAATCGAATGCTCTATCTTAGTTCTTTTCGTGGCTTACGAGACAAATGTTAATCCGTTTTGATCAGTTCATATACCCAAGCAAAGGAGATTGTACATTGCTATGTGGGCTAACAGATTGCGCTTAAGGGGTGTGAGCTACAGTGGCCATGGAGACGGAAATTTGAGCATTCTAAATTGAAGACTGACTTCAAGCTATGACACTGGCGAGTGATAAGGAGGGTTCTGGCCTAGCAAAAGATTCTCCTTACAGTACGTGACATTATTAGTATAGCACTATATATTATTTTACCTCCTTAAGCGTCATGGTAATCTAGTAGAACTGCGCGAAGAAAAGTTCCTGAGGACCGGTTTTGCAGAAAGTCCGTGAATTTCTGATCGATTCATAGAAATATTGAAAAGGTTAGCCGGTCACAAACAAATGGCGTACTTCGTAGCCCAACGTCCTTCACACGGTGTATATTGCTGGGTGCTATTATACTATTTGACCGACAGAAGCACAAAAAGCAGTCATTTCAGCCGTAGTCTATTAGTAATCACATGTACAGACAAACGGTATAATTATGCAGGTTTTATTGGCATAGCGCGACGTGGTGAGGAAGCATAGTACCGCTACCTTCGAAAAATGTGGAAGAACTCATGCCTCAATCAATCTGGAGGATGCTTCAGTATCTCAAGCCCGATATATCGGACATTAGGCTGATTCATTAGTGAGGGAAGCATTTTTGTGTTTTGGTGTCCTTTCGCAATCAGCGAGTTCATGTATATGGATGAATTATCGATCGGTGTGCAGTTCGTATGCTGCATTTGACGACACGTTGTTCGTCGTTCCACTTAGCCAGTGAAGAATAGATACATAAGACCATATTTTTTGTTCAGTGTAATTTAATCTGACATGCTAACTGATGGACATAGGTACACGCTCGAAGACGGGACTTTTAAGGAGTGGTCACGAAGATCGTAGCTGTGATGCTCGAATCACAATTTCTCGTCCTTGAAGCGCATCCCATTTGGGATGCAACAGCACTTGCTAATGAGGATTTCTTACGGAAATGAAAAGGCAGCGCACAGGTGTCACCAATATTCATTGGTGAGTAAGGGTATGGTAAGTCACAACCGGACATTAAATTTGCCAAGCTCATATTTTTCCATTGATGCTGTTGCTTCTGTGTCTGATATCGGACAGAATTCTGTTTTTCAGGAATATCGGATGACACCTAAAACTCATTCAACCTGATACTTGATGTGTAGCTAGTTGGTTTAATCCATCCGAAGTGTGACAACTAAATTTTAAACATTATTGTTAAATATTCAACCTTTCTGATACAGAAACAAAATAATTCGCCAGGGATATCAAATTAGGGCTAGAGTTGAAATCAGTTTTGCTTAAAGTTACCTTGGTAACTGTGAGTGTTTTCTGACAGATATGTGCCCAATATTTCTTTCCAAGTGCAGAATATCAGATAGAATATCAGGACTACATGATGTAAGGAGTGCATCGAAAAATCGATGCGACACGTATTGGTTTTAGTTGTGAATGACATAATGTTAACAACAGCGTTGTCGATAGATTTAAAGCGCCAACGTTTCGACTACCGTGGGTGTTATTAACATTATATCATTCACAATCAGATAGAATATTTTAAAAAACGACTTCCCTTTCTCCATTGTTTCCAAACAAATTGTTGTTTCTAAACAATGCATCGTCAAACACTTTTCCCCACAAAGTGAACAGACTAAGGCTTAATGCACAAAACAAAATCAGTGTGTATTCGTCATCTGTGCTGCGAGGTTCTAGGGAAGACAGTAAACAAAGATGATGTCTTTTTAGGGAACGGTAAGGTTGTATGAGAATACATGTCCCTTCATGAGGCACAGGCAGTAAGTTTAGTCTTGTCTGTCGTGTACAAAACTGGTCCGTTTGGAGACTTGCATGAAGCCGGCGCTGTGCATGTGTTCCCCGGAGTAATCCCTTGTTCATTGTCCCAACTGGGCTGATGCAGTGGAACTATGTCAGAGCGTAAGGAGCTAGTCCTTGGGATAACCATGGTAAACTTCGCTTTTGTTGCCCATCTCAAACAGTGACTGATGCAGTCGACGACTAGATATTTATTTTAGCCTAAACCTGTAAATCGATGTGTAGTTGATCCGGGTTCGTTTTGCATGATCCATTTGACAAATTCATGTTTTCATGAAATAATTCACCATGTGATATCATCGCTCAACTCACCATAAAGAAACCATGGAAGCACTGTACAGCTTTTTCATCCCTGTTAGGAATCATCAGCAGTGCATATCCACTGCGCCCGAACTGGGATGCAAACCCGGGACGAACGATTCTGAGTCTAACGCCTTAGCCATTGCGCTACCGGGCAGGCTCTGAACGGTTTGTTGAACTTCACCACATGATGTTACATCTATCCGTCACTGATTTGCACGGTTACTGTCCGTTAGCTCACAGCGATCGACCCCTACTGAACCATCCAGTACTGTATCCACGGTGAAGTGTGAGGTGGTTTTGTATGCAATACTTAGTTCACTTCAACTCCATTTGTTAATGTAAAGGCAACTTACGAAATCAAAGTCAATGAGATTTGCACCCAAAGAAACGCGGCCGACTCAAATGGTGTGGCATGTTTCAAATCATATCTAATTTATGAACGAACGGCTAATATATTCGGCAAAATAATAAAAAACCTAACTGCACTACTCATAAGTAGACCAGAACAAGTGTAAAAACGTAATTCGTCTACCCTTTAAAATGGAAATTCAACGAGATCCACGAAGTGACCAATGTTTGCCGTCTGTTTATCGAGCATGTGTATGTAAGATTTAGCGTAGTTCACAATGAACCAAGACTGATATGTTGCTACGCAATAAATGTTAGCACGTCAAATCGACAACAATCTGCGGCCAGCAAACAGTACGTTTGGAAGCTCCTCTGAAATCAATTGACGCTTAAATCAATAGTCTCGGTTCTTAGTCGATTCCGTTTCATGACCTCTAGTAACAGCAGTGAAAAGCCACTTACCGGTCAGTAGAACTCTTGTCTATAGCCATAGATAACCCGGATATATACGTTGGTTTAGCATTTGTCCATCGGTTGCTCGTCTCTTCCCGGTTGAACCACTACGCAATTTCCCACCTGTTGGAGTAACGTCAAACCCGTTCTCATTTATGCCAAAATATTCGGAATCGGCTAAAAGTGTTTCTCATGGACTATTCGAATGGCACTTATGTGTGCGAAGCTTGGGATAATATACTAATGCATTATGCCCTTCCTAATGTACCTTTGTATGTTGGATACCGTTTCTGACCTAACTGAATGGGGTGTTGATGAGTCATTTGGATGGCAGTTACAAATGGTTTTGTGGTAAACACTGGTGATTCTGACATAATTTCGAACCAGTTAAGTGAATAGTGTGGTGTACTGTCTGATGTTGATTTCTATCACCGTCCTTCTGTGTACTAAGATTAGGCCATTTCAACCGTATCTTCTAGCGAATGTGAACTTAGCGTTTGAGATTAGTAAGCATTCAGGGGAATTATCTTCAGGGATCAGAAGTGGACGTGAAAAGTAAAGGCAGTGGCAGCAGTTCCACGTGTTTATTGAGTAAGTAAATTTCCTTTGCTAGAATGGATAAAAGCAGATTAAAGATGTCTATATTAGGTTTTAAATATATGATTCAATGTCTTGAACGATTTCTGAGACACTCCGCTGGATGAACAGGTGAATTTGAGAGCAATAGCTAGCTTTCGAGCGGCGCATGTTTTATAAGTTGGTTATCGTGATCACTAAGTCCAGCGCATTCAGTCGATCGTCTCAATCCTGATTGTTTCATCCCGCTTAATCAAACAAGAAAAAACAACTGGCTTCTGGCTGGTCAATGTGACTACTCGTTTATTTGTCATAGTCATGCTATTTACCATGGATCTGTTCAGGTTCGAGCTCATTTTCCGCTTAACCCGGCCCTCAGCCCCTTTGGGTCTCTGGTTCGAGGGCCGTCCATGCTCGCCTCTGAATGTATCAGAAAACCCAGACCACTTTCACTCGACCCGCGAACTAGGGGCCGTGGTCGATTCTATACATGTTCTGGGGCTTGCAGTCGAGCCAATTCTAAGCCCGGGCGTCGTTCAGCTGACCAGTCAGTCAGCTATGTTGTGGTGATCATAATCGAGTGTCACCTTCTCATGAGTCATAGCAACGAAACAAACTAGGCCTGAGTATTTGGCATCCTCCCGTGGTCTCCATATGCAACATATCCCAAACAAAATAGTTTTTAACCGGCAGTGTTTGTGCGTCAGCTGCCCGACGAGCAGTGTGGACGAATGGTTAATATTACCTAGACCATGTCAAGTAATCTCGAAGATGTGTTGAGAAACTTTTACAGTCGGTACGAAAAATAACACGAAAATTTGGCAAGCGGGTTGATGTTATCTGTCCGCGATTACTTTGTTCGTTGTGGTGTCCCAGTTTTGGTTCTCAACCCATTTCACCGTTAGGAAATTACACCATACAATAAATTTAATACGTGGGCGCATGAGTGCTGGCTAATAAAGAGTAGCAGTGGCAGCTCTCAGTCGGTACACAATTAAATGATTCTGGAAGAGAACAGTCACTAATCATTTGTAAGTGTAAGCCTATAACGGTAGTTTAAAATATGCCTCAAAACAAAAGATTTGGGTTGTTGATTTTGGGCTCAAATTTTCGATTTCATCAAGCTCCAAACTTTGCAATATTTTTCATGCTGCACAGCCCGCTGTCAAAGTAATCAGACTTAGGGGTTGAGTGGAATGATAAGTTATGGTTAATGTCAGAATTCGTGATATCAGTCACATTCAACTAACTGAGTGGTCTTCTACTTTATGGGAAGCTTACGGAGAAAGGCAACTAGGAAAGATCGTAAGATCTTACATCGAATTGATGACAGCAACAAAACTGTTCACAGTCTACTGGGTGATTTCAGACCTCCTGGATCCACGCCCAATCAGTAAACTACTTTGAGCTAACAGCCATAATGCAGTGGCGAGTGATGCCCATTTCTCGGATTTTCCGATTAGCTTCTAGTGACGTTTACCATCCAGAGAAAATAGACTATGTTAGGACGTCATTTTCCCTGAAATCAGTACTGAAGTTGTATTTTGAGTTCTTGGCACTTGTTTGGTTGCTTATGTTATTACCGATTCCGGTATCAGTACACTTTCGCTCGCCCTGTCAGGCATTCGCAGGTTTTCGCTTTCGATTTACATGCACAACTGGAACATTTCTCCCGTGGTTTGCTTCTGTGTGTAGTGTCGCGTCGGTATTATTTCAATACCACGATATATACGAAGTTTTTTCGCATTTGGTAAAATCTGGCTAGATTATTCTTCTTCCTACTGAGTAAAGAAAATCGTTAGTGCGACTTTTATATCCGATAAAAGGCCATTTCCACGGTTCCACATCACAGCTATGAAGTAATTTTTGTTGGGATTAGCTAGTTCCTGATACTCACGGAGTGGATGGGAAAAACAGTGGAAGCAAGTTATACTATTAACAACAGGGTTCACTCGTACACTGAAAAATTTCATCTTCCTGAGCGAGCATTTAATTCGACCTCTTTTCAGCCATACCACGATGTTTGATTTTTCAGTTGACTGACATTTGCCAGGCGTCTTGGCTCGGTGACTAATTAGGTCCATATACGGAACACACGATGCGTCGCAGCGTAATCTCGTCGCTCAGCTGGTCGGGACCATGAGAATTCGTTCTTGCGTAAGTTGAAATCCAAACCGTACCAAAGCATGGCAACATAAGCATGAAATGACTAGAATGTTAGTACTCAGGGTGTTTCTGTTATTTGCTCACTTGGAACTAATCAGAGACAACAAGGTAGGACAGTCCGACAGTTTTATCACTGGACATCAAAGGCGGTTAGTTTCCTAAAACTTCGGGCAGCGTTGTTCATCAACCAGTGCATTGATTTTTTGTACACCGATCCCATGCTTCAGTATTCAAGTTCTCCGGTGACAATTTGGTCAGAAAGTCCGGGATTTTAGGCAAAGTCCAATCAACATTTAGATCAAGCAATCAAACGGCGGGTGTAATTTGACTCAGTAAGGAAAGGAGTAAATGGATATGAAGGAAAATGCATTATTCATAACTAAGAGGGACAGCAAACCACATTTATGTTGTTCACCGGCGCAATTCATGATATTTATGGGAACGAAACATTTCTATGTTATCGCTTGAGGAGGAGGAGGAGGAGGAGGGAGTTACGGGTGTAAGTTCTTTTGTGTAGATTACCGTAGGTGGCTCATTAAGGTACTTGGATGAGACCATGCCTGAACCATTACGGTCTACCTAATAACTTTTTTGAAAGCCTAAAAATTGGAACACGGTGTGCATCAACGAAACCATGTGTAGCCTAGAACTAACACAATTTGAACGGATTGAGATGAGAAATTTCATTCAGCCTGTTGGTGTCGCAGCAAAAGCACAAACACTAGCTTTGTCTGAAATTTCATCCCATTCACCAGCTGAGTCAGAAGGCTGCTGTTCTAACGATGATCAGAGAACTTGGGAAATTATCGTATTTTTTGACTAACTCCAAACTTACGCTAGTGAACGACATTTGATCCCGTGAGTTTCATTTTCCCAAGCAAGACTTCCACGTGAACCAAGTAGCTCTCACTAATTCAGATTCACAAGCATCCTCCATTACAAAATGAATATGATTGCGTTTATCAGAAGGAAACCATAAATTTTTGTCAGTGTGTGGTTGGGTTCGAATACTTATCTGCAAATTCATTTAGTATTACAAATGTTGCAAGTCAAGTCTTCAACATGTCACAGATGACTGTGTAGTTTGCATAAATCTGTTTGAATTGTGTGCCATTGAAATTAGGTTAGAGAAAGATAAAAATGGGGAGAGTAGGCAAATACAAAGAAACACAAAGCAGAATTCTCCACGTCCAGGAGAACTCGTCCATTCTTCACGGCTATATCCTCAGTTGTCCATCGGGAGTGTCAGTGCCCATGATGCTGCTCGGTAGCCCAAACCAAGTTGACTGTCGAATTGCGTGTCCCACTCCATTTGGCACAAGACAATAGGACTATTTGAGTATCTTGTAACCCAGCCAGGGCGCGACTAGTGACTCAAATCACATACTCATGCAATGAGAACAAGAAACAGGTCACACATCCCTCTACCTGCTAATTTCATAGAACTAACACCTACCCACCCACCTACCCATTCGTGTACGCAGACACACAAACGGACTCAACTACATATGAGTAGAAACTTGTGGTTCACAGACCCACAACCTTTTGGTTCCAGTTAGATTATAACTACCGTCGGGAATCGCTCGATTGGAAATCTGTCTCAAGTAAACCAGCGTAGTTGAAAGACCGGCTAACTGCGGATTTTGAAAAAGCATGTAAAGGAGGTCATCATCCGGCTGATCGTTCTTCCACTAGACTCCAAACTTCGATCTCTTCGGATCTAATAATCATAGTACAATGGCTTTCTGAGGAATGACGAATAAACTAGGATTTTGGTCACTTTGTAATTAGAAAGGAAAGAACTGAACGCCCATTGTATAAATATTCCTGGTGGCAACCAAGAGAGATAATTGTATGAAAATAACGCGCGTGAGTATGTAACATATGATAACCTAAAAGAACAGCATTCTTTCGTACTTGAATGCATGCGATTAAAAACGTGACTGGTTAGTCTTAACATACCCCTTTTCTGCAGAACCGGAGTTACCATAACACTACTGACCGAAGCACTTAACCTGATCGGGAAATGCAATGGCCCTTAGGTATTTCCATACTTAAAGTTTTATTGTTCCCAAATGTAGAACGAGATAGCGTACAATCACCTTGAATGAACGTTTCATGCAACTGTGTAATTGGTATTTTTCTGTCAACAGGATAGCATTCATACAAACCAGAAATATGCTGCTTCCTTTTTAAATATGAAACTTTGTGTTTTTGATCTTCTGAAATTTCCTCTTTTGGTAACATTGGTTAAGTAACCTAAAAGAAGTCTTAAACTGAAAGAAATGGTTTTCTGATTTTCCGCCGTTTTTGTGAATTTATCGGAACCATTGCCTGGCAAATAACGTAGTCGCCTATCGGATCGTATTTTTCGGTCTTTTGCCCCTACGGTATTTGAAGACTTCGAAGAAAGCGGCGTTAATCGAGTCATCACGGAACTTGGAATTCATCTACTCTTTTATCCTGGTGTCCCCACAAATTGTCGGCCCGGCTAATTACTAATGGACGCTGGTAATCTGTCCCAAGTGCACGGAACGACTGGTTTTGCACATTCATTATGGCAGCCTCAAGAGATCAGTCTTGTGTGTACCACCATTCATTCTAAGTCCATTCACAGCTTCTGTGCAGCCGCTTTCGGAAAATCTAATCCGTAGTACGATGAATAACAGTTGGTGAACTAGCAAGTATCTATTAACGCGTACATACTGTGCCCATTCGTCGTGCAGAAAATCAAATCCTGGCTTCATCGCATCACTGCTGCTGTGCGTTGGTATCGAAACAGTTTTTGTATTCTGGGCGGTGGGTGGTACCAGCGCAGAGGAAATATTAAATAAAAATAGCTGAAATCACCCTGATCCTCAGGGATCACAGCATTTGATCATCTGTGCATGAGTATCTATTATACAAAGTATTTGTATCTTCTCTGGTTGATCCATTACTCCCTGCATAACATGCGGGGATATTCTGTTGTTCACATGCGGCCTTTTGTTGTCGTATATAGTGTCCTCACTGTTAGGCGAATCAAAGGCCTTCATATGTAACTACAAAGCGGGGACCGACTAAGAGGTAGGCAGGTTTTGAGGCAATATTTAGGCCAACGCATCAAGCCGAAATCTGAAGGAACTTGTGTGCTGAAGTATAATGTGTTATAAGATAATCACAGTACTTTGAATGAAATAACAAATATTCTATCTAGTTTTGTCTGTTTGATATAATTAGTTGCGTTACTGATGTTAACCATTAAAATGGTTGCAAAATACTTATAAGATCAGTTTTTGTACTTACCTTAGATATATCCAAGATAGCGATGTCGTGTGTCCTTTCCATATTTTTATTGCGGAGTTATGTTTATCTATTAACCAAAGGTGCTTGTATCATCTATCTAATTTCTCCGCGTTCAGCTAACGGTTGTACACATAAATCGATATTTGATTTAAACTAATAGCTTTGTACCACGCGAAATGCAGCTAACTGGAAACGGCAAGCGAACAACCATCATATGAGCTGAAACTAGCCGATCGGACATCTCCAGGAGATTCTAAGGTTCCAGAGAAATCATGAGCAGTACTTCAGCTCGAGGAACTTCCCATGGTAAATATTAAAGTTAACATTGAAGTCACTGAGAACCTTTCTTTTGGCTTCCCAACTGCTTAATCCATGCAGAATTCCGATTGAGACCTTTTTCTACTCTTCTTCTTCTTCTTCTTGGTTGGTGATTTGTAAGTCTCCAGTTGTTCTCATGAATCGTGGGGAATAGTGATTGCCTTGTAAACTGTCCTCTAGACTTTATGCATCTTTACGTTCAGTGTCATTATTGCATAACTTTCCTATCCTGTTGGCTAGTGAGGAAATACGTGTCCGTCTCAAGCACTGTGGATGAGGTGAACGGAAATTCAAATACTTGTCTGAATGTGTGAGTTTTCTGCAAATGCTGATATTGAATTTTAGGGAGTAACCAAGATAAATAAAGAAAAGAAAAAGGCCTCAATCGGAATTTCGTATAGATCAAGCAGTTCAGAAGCAAAACAAAAGGTTTTCAGTGACTTTAATATTCGTGCTTTTTCCGGACTCGTAATACTTTAAAACGCCACTTATCAAAAGCTTAAAATCTTGTTAATGTGCAAGACCTTGCAAGGAAGGCCCAGCAAAATGCATTGGGCAAACCAGAAGACAGTTGAAAACCCGGATAACAGAACACAGAAGGAAAGAAAAGTACATATCGTCTGACAAGGCTGTCCTATTAAAACTTGAGCGCGATTTAGCCCTCGTTCTGCATGCCATGGCATAGGGACACAGTATAGAGTATGAAAACACTAGAGTAGTCTAACTTGGATTCAGAACCTGCCCTGAACGTAAGAATGCCGAAGCTATGGCGTTAAGCTCCCAATCCACTTGCATCAATCGGGACGACAGGGCAGTGATTTTGGAGATATGGACGGCCCTAGCATCAGTGAGAAGCAAACATTCCAAAGGCCACCAAGCCAGCTGACTTCATCACCACGGCGGCGCATGACGTAAAAGACATCTAATCTCTCACTCGTCACACAGTTCAATGTACACATATGCACAAACGTTAACACACACAGACAACTTAACTTCCGCTGACTTGTGAAAGTTCCTTCAATTATTTGATTGTAAAACTTACCTTGAGAAAGACTACACACGGTCGTCGAAACGGTGGCAAATCACGTCTACCAACAGTGCTGTTATTAACACTATATCATTCACAAAAATTTCATCGTATATGCTTCTGACGTTTGGAGTTGTCGTCGACAAAGGATAGGGGAAGGTAATAAATACTCCCCATGACTGTTGTAAAGCACTGCAGACGAGAACGAAGCTCCGATTTCTTGCTTCATGGTAACGTGGCGAAATCTACGTATATCGGCAATGTGAGGAATTAGCGGTAGATTTGATACCACCGGGCTAGTTGATCGTCATTTTTTGGTGTTTATTTACTACACATTTCTGTTTCTTGGCTTTACAAATCTGAAGCTTGGATTCGAAATTACGGTTAGGAAAGTCGCTCATCAAACCCTACCATAGTGAATCAGATGACGGACATGGTTACTCGAGGATCATTGGAGAAATCGCACAAAACCTGGAGCCCTTTCCACGTTTCTGTTTACCATCTCTTTCAATTCATTAAGAATGTCTTTGGGTGTGTTTCATTTTAAGAATCTCAAAGTTGAGTTGTTTTAGAATCTGTCCATCGATTATTCAAGGTCGCTTGTCATACTCAGATCCCCAAGTTCTATATTTACAAAGTAACATTGATTCATGAGTTGACTGAACGGGATGCAAACAAGGAAACTCAGTGGGTACTGTCGAAAAATTTTGTCATCCCAGTCGTGGATGACTCTACCTACACTAAACAGTTAGACTCCTTTAATCACTGTAGATTTGTAAATGAACTTCAGAGTAAGTTCTGTGTGATCCGTGACTGATGATAATAAATTGGGAGAAAAAACAGATTTGTTGATACTAACTTCGATCACCCTCCCTGGATTGTTCCATCGAATGAATCGCTGACGCAATTTATTGCTGCATTATTTTAGTCATACAAGCTGTGGGTCTGTTGCTCCGAATTCGGCAGTGTGCGCTGAACGTCACATTTCATAGGCGTCACAATCTAAGAAAGGCATGTGCATCATGGGGTTTGATCGATACCGTTCTGTTTGTATGGATCCGTTAGCGAGAAAATGATTCAGCACAGCTCTATTCAGGGCTATAATAATCAAAGTTCAAAAGCAGGTTCGTTGTTGTAAATGTCTGTTGTGTGATTTCATTCGCTTGTTCTCTCGCTATGGATTGGATTTCGGTGTTTGTCATTTGTGTCACTAGGCAGACATATCGGTTAGCTCTAAAAAAAATTCTATCAGTAAATTGAGTAAAATTTGTTGCATTGTAATAAGCATCCTATTTTCGTCCTAATGAGCCGCCGTTCATTGCCCGGAGTATAGTGGAATACGAGCGTTAAGATGCTTGAATCAGGACAGACTGACAGACCCTCGGGCTACGGAAATCAGGACGGCGACGGCAACGAAAACGATCCAACATTAAAAGCCTACGAGTATGGATCTGCTTCTAGCCTTGTTCAAGGGGCCTATCGTGCGGGAATGTGGACTCAAAGGAAAACGGAACATTTAAGAGCAATCGCGTGTATGATCTGGCCACATTTGCTCTCGTCACATGCAAATGATGCTGCGATGGTAGGTTCATTTATTGATTTTCAATAAAAGATTACTAAGCGGACGATTTTATGAAGCTCTTCTAATGTGTCATAGCCACTGCTAGGTTGTAGTCTTTCTGTGATTTACTTTTAATGCTGAGATCACTTTGTTCCTCCTCATCCAAGTAGATACAATGTCGATGTAAAACCAATGTATAGATAAGTTCAATCGATGCTCGGATGCACTGATGAAATCAATTTTTTCCGTGCGATCATTTAATGATAGTGATTATTATTATTTAAAAATAGGGAACTGGAATCCCTTAGTGTCCGGTTCGCAGAATTGGGTAGGTACATCGTGCCAACCGATTGCAGTGCACAAAGAAGGCTTTTTTCAACGGTACAGGAAAACCCACCAAGGATGAGAGAGTTTATTTCCCGATCGATAATCGGTTATGTGAGTAGAATGTGTTCGTTGTTTATCTAACTAATAAGCACAATTGTGTTACAGTTGAGCTCGCTTGGTAAAATTATCTAGATGTTAGTAGACTACTTGAATACTTCCTCACCTCAAGTGACAGATACAAGACAGATACAAGATGGAAATGACGAAATGATAGCCGTCCTAAGAACAGCGTCAGGTTATTTCAAGGATCATTACAAACTACTCATACCTTTGATTTCGAAACCATTGCAACCAACTTGAAAAATTTCAATCTTATCTAAAATATCTAATACAACAATGGTGGTTTGTTTTTGTGAAATTACGGCGTGTGCTTTTGTAACTCAAACCCGACAGGACGAATCTGTGAATATGTTTGTTTCAATAAGTTCATATGCCCGTGTAGAGAGCAATGTGATCACTGCTACTTGAATAAACACGTGGACATCTTATCTTTCTTCCGTCTTCATTTCTTCTTGATTTCCTTCATGTTTCATCTGCATGTTGCTTCTAGTAACGAAACAACAGTAAGGGAATTGCGGTCAACAGATGTCGAATGGAGAAGTTGACGGAGATGGGAGAATTCGAACTCTCTGATCTTCATGTCCAGACGCTACGGAGTCATCCACCTGAACACCGCACTTTCCTGCTTCCTTCTCAGCTGGAATCCAGTGTTACCCAGCTTGTCCCCATCCCTCATTTGTCAACGTGTGCGCACTTTTATTCCGAGCTGTATTCCCACTCTCGAACCCACCGAACGATTAGCGACCTTCACCTATTTCGTTTGAAGCATCGGCCATGGTGCCGACGTCAGTTTCCACGTACCTTGCCTGGTAGACTTTGTCATCTTGTGCCACTCTACTTCTTTGCTTCGGTGCACACTTCTTCTTCCTTATGGAATTTCGACGGATTTCTCATCTTAGATAGGCGATATCTAGTCTTCTGTTTTACTCGAAGGTGAAGCTACACCTGTTTGACTGTCCTTGTCAGCCATTTATGCCACTGCAGTCAACACAATCCCAAATTTGTGCCTTCCCGTCGTTTTCATGATCCCTTCCCTCGCCGGT
The DNA here is from genome assembly GCA_008360955.1 of Fasciolopsis buskii. Classification (NCBI taxonomy): domain Eukaryota; kingdom Metazoa; phylum Platyhelminthes; class Trematoda; order Plagiorchiida; family Fasciolidae; genus Fasciolopsis; species Fasciolopsis buskii. The sequence goes on along the minus strand of LUCM01004543.1, from coordinate 109,762 downwards.
CAATTTCCGCTGATGGCAAACTGATTTTCCTCTTAAACTTTGGACTTGTCCCATTTATACTAGGCATACGTTCTCTACCTATGCGGACTATTTGTTGTAGATTCACGGTCTCTTGTGACAGGATTACCCTAAAAATTTGGCTACGTAGATTATCTACACCCTTCACTCGCCTTAGTAATCTGGTGGGTTATCCACGAGTTGTTTGTTAACTGGATAGCGGTTCTGTAAAATAACAGTCCCCAATCGTCAACTGCAGAATCGTAATGGATTTATCTGAGGTTCGGAAGTTGGTCCTCGTTAGAATGACCTATCTAAATGAGCGCTACCTTCGACATCATTATAGTGATTTCGAGTAAGGTAAAGTATCCAATGAAAAGTAAAACTTGCTCATCAACGGAAGAATAGTCACAATGGTTTGTAAGTTTTGTCTGTTTAAACCATAAATATTCTAGACTAAGTTCTAAGAAAGATAACTTTACCCATGTTCACGTTTATCAAAGTCAGTGTTGGTCTGAGAAAGCAACAACGAGACAAGAAAACGCGTTTGTTAACAGGTCATGCTATTTCAAAGGTGAGTTGTTTATCAGCTATTATTAACTGGGATCTGCAAACCAAGGAAAGTGTTTTTCATTAAAAAATTATATCTCTAAGCAAACGTAAATGCATTTATTCAAACCTAGTACGGTGGACTTCACATGTCGCCATAAAATCAAGACACTTTGTTTCAAAAAGTTGACTTTTACTTTTCAATATCACAATTAACACGGAAGCTGAGAAGGTTCGCCCAGCGGATCACCTGGGCACACCTGGATTCGTTTTGCACACATAAGCTCATCGGGATCTTATCTAAATCGTTAGGAGCTTGAATAGATGAGAAGTCCATTTAAGAATCAGGGGGTGATTCGTCGGACCACTTTCTGCAACTACGTTGATCTTCAACAAGAGGATACAAAGCCCAAAAGTAATGGTTTTTCTTCTCATTTGAATGATTCGCATAGGACGGATGAACAAGATTTCAGCTGATGCACACCACCACATTCGCCGTTATTTTAGGAAACTAACAAAGAGTGCACAAGTATGGGGATGGATGAATAGGAGAGTACCCAACGAGCGCAACCGCGAAACCGGTGGTTTGCTTTCCGGGAAATTTTACCTAGCCATCCGCATGAGAGTCATACTAGTGAGGAGAAAACCCAATAATCTGGTCAGTAATCTAATACTGCATTGTGCTTGCAACCGTAGGAAACAATGCAATGAGCCTTTGCACTTATCTTACTCTCTCACCGCGGTCACATCTGTGGAATGAACGTTTGTTTCACAGGCCTATTTACTATATCTGGTAGGTTAGTGAGGGATCGAGGTTTTGTATCAATTCCAGTCAAGATTTTACAGTCAAGTACCCTGAACCGGAGTGCTCCAGTTTTGTTTTCCGCACCACAGCACCATCCATTCAAAAGATAAAAAGGGCATGAGAAAAAGTGAAAGATTAACTCCAAGGTAACAAACTAGACAGCTGTTTAGAAGAGGGAGAATCCCGAATGTATGAACGCCACTGACATCGGCAGTGGTCCGTAATCACCTATGGTCACCATCGGTCGCTTGGAGTGGTCCAGTGGACTTCAACCAGGATCCAGTCCATTTGTTCAGGGTTCCATAAGACGCTTGAGTCCAAATCCGATCTGGAAACCATGAGCTCGCTCTGCCGCCCTTTACATCCATCGAATTAGCAACCATTGCCAATGCCCGGGCATCGTCCTCGAACTGATTTCAGTTCAGGAACTGATGAATATTTCTAAGTACTGTACATTTGTTCAGTATTTCCGCCTATCTGAATGCTGAACGGATAATCGGTGTCGCACCTCGAGTCGCTGCACACAACTACAGTTCAGTTTACGTTAAATATGGCTTCTAAACTTTGTTAACTATTTTAGGGCTTTCTAACTGTTCATTTATCCAATTGACTATTTCTGATACAGGGCTTTTGCAGTTCTTGTGCACGCATAAATTATACCGACCGAATTTATTCACTTCCTGATTGTGTATGCTGTTGTTAGGAGATTTCATTGGTTAACTTCAACTTCGAACGAAGGTTGTACGTTCTTTTAAATGAGGTTACCGCCCCATCGGAATACGTTTTAACGGTATGAAGCCAAGAAATGCGAAAAACCAGTTTGTTGTTTTGTGAACTGCAGTATTCCGTTTGCGATTAGGGCCAAAATCTTTGCTTAGTTGTCTGGACCCACAGTCTAGGTTCCTTCGGGCAAATTGTTCCAGAGATTTTCTCCACTGTTCAGAAATCACATTTGACTTTCATCCTTCAAAACTACCTGCTGAATGGGTACAAAGCTAAAGTTTCCAGGCGGCGAAACACTTGGCTGCAGAATAAACAGGAAGTGAAATATCTTCAGCACAAGTATTCTCACATGACGTGTATGTACTGGTTATCAGAATGTCTCCGTCATTTGTTTCAATGACAACGCGAATATTTTGTTGTTGGAAAACGGATGATTTCATGGTTTACACGTTGTCGAACTCAGTAATTCTTCCACTAGCGAAGTCTAAAAACTGGAACATACCTCAGGATTCAGAATTTCGCTAACGAAAATCCCCTTCCAGGGGGCAAATTACCAATCACAGCCACCAAGTTTTATCGAATCTAGTGATGTATCCCCTATACTGTTATATTAACACCCAGTAGTTCATTTGCTTGTAATGTAAGATAATTTTGCCGAGACATTATACGACTCTTATGTATTTATTCCGTGATTTGTGGAGGTGGTCCTGAAAATACAAAACGAAGCGATTCGCTTGCAGCTGTTTTCAGACGTTGGAACATACCAACCGCTGTTTGGATTGATGTTTGAGTTGCTGTTTGGCCAAAAGAATTTACCGTTTGATTTTTGGACCGGTGAAATGGTTCGTTCGAACACCAAAAAACAAATAGCAGGTTGGCCCATACCACATTGGAACAGTGAGCACTTCACGCGGCACTCTGGTAACTGTACTGATTTTCCGTTGTGTTTGGATCGGTTGAGTTATGGGCCATTACACGCGGCAGGTGTAAGTTATGCGAGCTACACGTGGAAAATACTCACTCAACTGTGGGCATTCCACACCATGAACGGGTCGAACTGTGGTTCAGTTATGTACACACCACCGCGTCTGATTCGTCTGACACGGTGGGCAATACGATTAGCTATTGTGCAAGCGAATTTTAGTGAGTTTATTCTTTATTTTTCATGCATTATGATAGTATATGGAAAGAATCATTTATGATATTTTCTTGTATTGTCTATTTTGCTCACGGATGAAGTGACCGTATTAGATTCGTCGAACAGTTCTTCCGAAAGTCAGCTTTGTTAAAGAATAAAAGTAAACCCATAGGTAGAAGTCTGCCGATTTGGGCACTGCATGACAGTCGCTGACTTAAAAACAAATCATTACAAAGTGGATCGGGGATTTCGAGGGTGGAATCCTCACCCATTCTTTGGTATTGTAACCTTTTTCTTGTTCATTCTAGTAGAATAAATTTGACGGAGTGAATTCCTCTGTCTGGTTTTAGTAGTTGTAAGCCGTTTTACAGACAGTGAATTGTTATTTAGTCGACTAAGTAAGACTGCAGTTGTGGTGGTTGTTGTATGTGCAGTGTGAATAGTCAGTTAATGGTATCACATAAATGGACACATGTTCATGACTGAACGAATCTCGCAGCGACCTACTCAGGCAGCTTGGTTATTGGGCATCGATAACGAACGACCTTGGTGGCAGTCGGATAACGTCGGTTAGAGAGTAGCTATAGATAGAATGTTCTATAGGGGTGGTTTTGAGGCACGCTTGGAACACACGATTCGGTCCAACCAATGGGTCCACTGCTCATGTTGGATATTTCTTACATTACAGCCACAACCCCACAATTAGCGTGTACCACCGAGTGTAGAATCGGTTACTGGTAAATTCAGTAAGAGCGTCCTGCATTGTTACTAACAACGAATAAACAAGTATGCATTGTTACTAACAACGAATAAACAAGTAATGACCGAACAGCGCTGCAATACAGTTTTCTGTTGCGCAAAACAAAAGCGACCGTAACTCTGACCGAAAGTGCCTTTCATCAGTCAAACCCAAAATAACCTGAAGACATGGGATAAAAATATTGGTAGATAGAGTGGAGGTCAAGAAATAAACAGTCAATAAAACGTGTTCCATTGTCCCCGTGGGAACAGAACATTAGGCGATGTTTATTTGATCAGGTGACTGATTCCACTGAAACGAAAACAAGTTCAATCTGAAGGAGCGTTCACGAGCACTTCAACAAAACAAATATAAGCAGGCGGATCACACTCAGACAGTCTTTGCTGGGACTAGTTGCGCTAATTTCAACCAGATTGTTGCTTTGGCAGATTTGACATGTGTAGAACTTATTCAAATGTTAAAATCCCTGGACTTCGACGGGATTTGAACCCAAACATGGAAGGAACCGAAGTACTGAGTCTGTTCAGTATCGTCTAATTACTATTCCGATTTCTGCTCTCCAATCAGCCAAATGTGGCTCTAGACTGGTATCGTCCGTCTTCACTAGCTCAAATGAGAACAAACAAAGCTAAACGGCACAAATGTCGTCCTACTGAGTGAAATCGCCACATATTTATTGGTTACTTTGCTTGCGTATTTGGGCCTGTGCGACTGCCATCGTTTCATCGGCTGTCCAGCTAGCGCTTTCACTAGTCCATCTCGTTCTCTGCATTTCACCCAATTTAGTTCATGTCGTTTTCTCGTCGAATCCCGACCACTCAACCAGGTTGGTTGACGCAACTCACGATATGGCTTTCTGGGTTTGTCTATTCGCGCTCTTGCCTTCGGTCACCCCACGACGTCGGCTGACCACCGGTAGCCAGCGCCTGCGTATCGATCGCTATCTACCTGGCACGGTCCAACTTCGCGCAAGCATCGATACCCAGTAAAATAAATGTATTAGGCTCAGGTGCAATGCTGATTACAGCATCATTCACGTCTGAATCAGTTCTACACTGATTTTCACAAATGTCAAGATGGTTCGTTAAGCAAAGCAGACATATTGGTAGAAAATCCGGTAATGTGGCAACAGTACTTACCACCAGCGGGATCAGAATAAGCGTCATTTGGAGTCGTCGCAGAAATATTTCGAACTTTTTCAGATTTACAAGTTTACGGTCCCGATCAATTCCTTTCATCTAGATTTCCGCGAGTGCATGAAGAGCAGAAAATAGATCAGTGCAAACAGTACTACTTTTAGAAATCCAAAAACATACGAATATTGGCAAAACTCCTCTTCGGGGAACATTTCAATCCAGTCATCTTTTGAGGTGTGCTATAATGGGTCATGGCAATTCAAGCAAGATATTTGTGCACGCCACTGTCAAACAAATGATGACAGGGACAATCATCACAAACATTCGCAAACATTTGCAAACATTTGCAAACATTTGCAAACATTTGCAAACAATTAGGACGTGTGATGCGTCTTACACGAGCTGGATTTTGAGAAATTAACTTTAAGTATATAGGCAAAATAACACTACGCAAGAGAATTTCTCATGGTGAAACTGAACATTTTTATAAGCTTTTTTCTGCGATTTAAACAATCACTAGAAAATAACGAGGTTAGAAAAATGTGTAACGTTGTGAAACGTTTGAGCAGTCATGTACGAGGTGCACACAAGGTGGACTAGGTTTGGGCAATTAGGTTGTAAAATAGCATCTTAGATGAGAAAGCTAAAGTGAACCGCTTATGACAGCGCATCGACCCGTCAACAGCTGGCTGAATACTTCATCGGGACTGCACATCATACTGTGTTTTCTTTGGAACTCAAAGTATATTGGGTTTTTCCATTAAAGCATTGCGCAGGGACTTCATAGGCTGTAGAATATTCAAATTTCACTAGATTCATGCTACGCAAAGGATGTCATATTCTCATCCAAATATTATTCTCTGAAGCAAACCCACTACATCCGATCCCTAAAGAAGATGGGGAAGACCAATCGCCCACTGCAAACCGGTCCCGGATGAACTACGTTCAGATTGTCCAAACTTTGGACATTCCGGCAAACCTGAAAGACTATCTGTTGTTCACGGAACTGTGGGCCACAAAAAGATCTGGCCCGGAAAACGTCTGCAATTCGATTTGACAAAAATCACGCATAACTTCGGATTTGATCACTGTGGATGGGAAGTTGTTGGAGAGCAGTCCCTCCAGTGATATCTAACTGGCATCACGCAAAACAATGAGTCCATTTTTGAGAATACAATCGAATATGACAACCGGGATGGTATTTCTTTTTGATGCTTATTGTACGGATATTGGTCTTAGTCGAACACAATGCAGTCATCTTGGTTGGAAATTGTTTCTTATTCCATCTGGGTGGTTCATAAAAGTGATAGTACTCAAGATTTCTGCCAAATGCATAAAAAAGCAAACGAATTTGGTTCTGCTGAGGACTCTCGGATCACGCAAGTCATAAGTTGTCAAGCTACAATCTCTCACTGTTTACTCATGGACACCCATGTTTCGCAAACAATTCTGCCTTATCGTTTGAAATAATTCGGTTCTCTGTAACCAGGGTGATATCCTTTTGGTTTGACAGCTTATTTGTTCTCCAATAAGCAAACATCGCTCATCCGATCACTTTTCAGATCGGGTATGATAATCATAATGCAGCAGTCTCATCTATCAGCTGACCAAGGCCAGATGTTGTGTTCTGATCGGGTATTCGTAATTTATACTTTTGTTGCACAGTAAAAATGCTGCGGAATAAATGAATTGCTTATGCGTTTTAGAGTAGAGCCTAATACACCGACCCGGGGACGAGTCTGTCTCGATATCCCTCAAAAATGCAGGTGATTCAACTTTTCTGCTGACCACTTTCAGTCAAGCAAATTTCCTTTAGGATTTCTGCTCCATTGACATGAATGCCTACTGCTGGTTTAATGAACTGGGATGTATCCTCCGAAAATTATTTTTCAGTCACTTTCTGGATGCTCACCATTCCGTCCGTCCGATCGGGTCTGCTTAGTTCAAATAGTCTGAGTACAATTTTGAACACGGAGATCTCATTCACTCATTCACTCTGGTCACCTATCGCCTGTCTACTTCAAGGCTTTCGAGAGCAGCACTTGATAATCGGCAAAAGGAAAACAGTTTTACATCTTCTTGATGTTGTCTCAGAAATCGGATCTTTGTTTGCTCACAATCCGAAAGTACAGATTATCCGAATAAGTTCGAAGTGCAGAAAGCATCAGGTAAATGAGTCGAGGAGTCTGTGACTAACGCTCAATGGGTTCCGGACGTAAACGGAGACATAAACATGGCTGGTGATGTAATGGTGACTGTGTGACATCATAACAGTCCATTTTAGTTAATTTAAATTTAACTGAAATTGGGACAGAAATTCTCCGTGATTGTCGTATGGACATGATCAAGAAAATCTGTCCATCATCAAACACGTGAAGTTTGAGGATGGCACTATTTAACAGATAAAACAGGGTGTCTTTAAGCCCAATTGTTCGGGCTTTTCGCGAAGACTATAAGGCAAGCCTATAAAAATGCTCCATTACCGAATGTGAGCGGGCACCAAAATTACAATGTCTCTTTGTTTCGGTCCAACGGGTCATGTGATAATGAGGATGGACCATGTATGCGAAACAGGATTGTCCGACCACCCCATTTGCACTCGAGCTAGTGACACACGGGCTGAAAACCAGATCGACTGCGGACCAGGATGCAGGGTGGGTAACCAGCCGTTCAAACGAATTCTGCAGCGAGGATAAATGGTCTGATTTGTGACAAGTTGAGAGGCGGCGCTAGAAGCAAAGATCGAAGTAGAGACAATATGCCTGAGAGGCGGGGGGGGGGGCAAGGGGGTTGGGGACAACCGGCTAATGAGCCCTATCCTGTGAGAACCTACAAGGTGCGTCAAGATGAGCGACAAGGTCCAGGACCGGAGCTAAACGAAAATTGATAACCTCACACTCCAATATAAACAGGCCCAGACACTATTTTCGTTTGGTTGCAGCACTCGAACTCGATAAGCCTTAGCTCAGTCATGGCTGTCCTATCATCATGACAAGCTTAACAATGCCCAGGTGAATCCGACAAACCTAGGCGATTTAAGATTTGGTCGGGTCCGAAAAAGTGATGACATCAATTTTCACGTTAGCTATGCTGAACTGTGGCCATCACGACCACTCATGGGTCCACGAATTGAGATTTTCGGCCAAATCGGGGTTCAGATGAGCAAAATAAGATGAGTTGAATCATTGTCAGCATCTGGGCCTATTTGCGCTGTGGGTAAGAGATTAAGGTTTTCGTTTTGTTCTACTTTTAGACCGTTGTGGTTATCAAAGAGCACCGTTTGGTTAGAAAATGGACGAAAGCAATTGTGTTGATCACAGGCTATTTGATCGCTCTTGCTTGATTAAGCGGGTTGGGATTGAACAAGAATCGAAACGATCGACCGAAACCACTAAAGTTAGCGATGACGATGACCAGATTTTAAAACAACGAGTATCTTGTCCATAGTACTGATGAGACATGTAAAGGGCACATTTGTCATCCACATGTCGTGAGTTGGCACGCGGGACCCGACACAATGTTGAGCAAAAAACCCACTGACGTATTCCACCTACAAAAATTGATGCAACGAGCCGGATTCGCAACGACAATCCCCTGACCTTGAGCTGCGATGGGTGGGGATTCGAACGCCAACCACGCAGATGAGCACCAAGTTTTGTCCCAACCATTATTTCAAGAAAACGTGGCAACTTTTTTTTGGGTTTAGTCAATGGTTCAGTAGTGTTGTCAACATCCTAAAGAAGACAAACAACGCAGCTAGACGGAATTCAAAAAAGAGACTTTGTTTCGTTTTGTTATTTAATCTCGAAAACTTCATGTTACATCAAAGTGTTCTTTGAGGTTTGAAGCAAACAGTTGCCTCCTCATTAAATTACAGAGTTGAAAAACTCCGCAGTGTTGATACTGACTGTGGAAGAAGAATTGTGGCCTCTAAAACCTTCAATTGTGCATGCTATCTTACAATGAAGCAAGTAAATCTTTGTAGACTAATAACAGTGGTGACATCGACTAGTAATGAAACGTTTGAGATCTAAGCGTCAAGCACCCCAAGAAAACCAACAACATGAGCTAGGATCAGATCCATTGACTAAAATGTGCTAATTGCCAACTGGTTATCAGGAAATAATCGTAGTTAAGAGCAGCATTGAGGACGCCTAAAACATACATTGAGATCGCCGATAAGTGCTTGCCAATGTCACCTCGTCGATAAGGCAATATGAGAGCCTGACACCAAGCTCGGTGATCTCATGACTAAATCAGCTTGGTACCTATAATGGGAAATCGGCCATATTTATCGCTGTCTAGATGCAACATCATGTGGAAAATGACGTTCCAACCGAAAAAAAACTGGCTGACAAAGACTCACACAACAGTGTTCACCGAATAACACAGTTTTTCAAAACAAGTCGTATTTCTTGGATAGTAAGGCGATGCTCGTGGTGAGTCACAGTTAATTTGTCGTCGCGAGTCACAGGGACACCCGTAAACCTCTTCCAGTTAGCTAATCACGTTTAGAATATTTGAAGTAAAATTCGGTTTGCTGCCATACAAGAAGTTTTTACTAACAAAATGCCGGTCTTTATTGAATTCAGTCAGCATCACTTTTCAGCGAAATTGTCATCGGGTTTTGAGTCCGACAATTACTGGCAAAAGATTCTTGGAGCGCAAAAAATAAGGTTTAATTTGGTCCGGATCGACTATCCAAACTGCATTTCGATCTGACAAAATGCACCCACTCGTCCCAGGACTCTTCCAAACAGATCGACTTAGCAGAGAATTGACAATATTCACATGATTGCACATTCCGGCGACTTTGGTGACCTAGGAGTCTCTGCAAGTGACCTCAGATTGGCATCAGAACAGGGTGTGTATAATGTGATCACTTGGAATTTAAATTCCGACTGAAAAGCAAGCACAATTTTGGCTGAGATACAGGGAAGCTAATTAAATTGCGTAGCTAATAAGTGACGACTGTCATTTTATAAAGTTTCTGTAGGATCAGCTATTCTAAATAGTTTACTAATACGTAATTTGTAATATTTGGTTAATGGATGATAAACAAAGAAATGATAACTTGGGGTATCGATTTGCTATTTGGAATGTTTATTCATTGCATCTGAATAGTTCTCCGTTGGTGATAACAATAGTAAAGTAAATTTTGCAGCACTATGACGGACTTCAGTTATGTACAGTTGAGCAGGCTCCCGCGCCGGACTATTTTGTCTCAATTTTGGTTTTGCTACTATTATGGGGTTCAACACGCAACGCCTCTAGGCGATCAACGCTGGGATTTTTAGCTTAGAGACCGCGGGTTCGAACTTTGCCGACGGTCTGGTTCTCTGCAACTTCCTAAAAACAGCTTGCATCGGTGTGTCAACACGAACGAAAGCGGGGGACGACTGACAACGTATGGAATTTCCTGAACCCGTGTAGACGGTTTCTAGCTGAACCTCAATACATGTATGGTTTTGGAAATCTAATGTTATTTGTATCTTAGCTGGTTCGGCTTCACGAGACTATGATCATTAAATTTGTAGATGTTTAGATTAGCTGTCACCCTCCACTCAATAGGCTTCTCATTTGATAACGTTCACAAACTGATGAGGAAAATTAATCTCAATCAAATATCAATTAAACTATATCTGAACAATATTAATCCAGAAATTCGAGCTGGGCAATACGACACTAACACAAGATTTCCAAGAGAAAGATGCGAGTTCGAACCCTTTGCGCGGTGAACAATGTGTACTTCAGGTGAACTTCTGTGGGCGAAACTAGAATCAGGTACTTCCGGAGTTCAAGGTTGACCGGATGATGTAAGGTGGAGACACGTTAACCAGTCAGCGAAGCAAAAATATCGTTAGCACCTTACGTTACTTACAAGTAGTTGTAAGGTATGTATGTAAATAGGGAACCTCCAAAAATTAGTGGACCGCACCGCCAACACGTCCTAAAACTGTTTAGTTAAATATCCATATATTTGACATGAAAACTACAAATTGTAACTCATGTGATTTAAAATCTTGCACCGAAATGGAACTTTCCGAAATATATGACTGAGGTCACAAAGTGTAGGCACAACGAGTCAGTTTCGGATTTCCATACCTTATCACCGAAGCCTCGCAAACATTGGTTACACTTGAAGACCTCAATGATTTCACATTCTACGCTATTGAAACAAGTGCGACGTAAAACTAAGCCGGATAAACGGAACCTTATAGATAGCGCGGTAGACAATGTGAAATGTGGTCATGCTAAGGGTGTAATAGTAGATGCATTATTATCACCTTAGCAAGAACAAATATGGTTCACAGGCGACGGAGAGGCTACTGTAGTTGAATCCAATATGCCAGAAAAGACCGTCTGTTCAGCTGGACTTTCTTTACGAAAAACTTTCGAGAATTTGTGCACCGGATGAGATTTACGTTGATGAACGCCTCGTCTTTCGCACCTTCACTTTAATCGATCTTATTTTGATCGTTTTTCATTTTGATATGAATGATGACTACCGGGGAAGTCCATTTGTTGCGCTTGCATTCGCAACAACTGAATTGTTAACTTGCTTGCCCAAAGTACCTTTGGAGGGGAGGGGGTATGAGAATGCATTTCACTGTTCTTCACAGCATCTCCCAGGTTCGCTATACTTTTTTCCGGTCAGGGCTTATTATACTCCGAATTTCAAAAATGGATAGTTTCACAGATCCGGTGATAGTTAAAATGGAATCTCAGGTCATTCGTTCCATTACACAGCACTAAGGCGTGACGGAGATGATAGTGTATATCCTGATGCCACCGAAACTATTAGATATGAAGATGTAGTTCACTTCAATTCATCCCGGCCATTTAAGGGCTTCATTGGCGGGGATTATCAATACCTAGATGATATTCTTTGGTAATTTTGACGCCAGCATCCGCCGATTTCACTCCTATCTTTTTGCAGGTTTGAATGATTACGTTTTCCAACGCAAATCATCTATATGAAATCAATGAATCATTGGATACCGACCATAAGACAGATGTTAGTCCGCTAGTTTAGCTCACTTTACTGTCCCAGACACGGGCATTTGTGTCCTATTCCCAGTTGCGCTAACATAAATCACTTTGCATTTTATGGGTTTCTCAGTACGATTATATGTTTAGTGCAGGCAAAAATATTTTCTTGTTTTTGCTTATTTATGCACTTTACTACAGTTTAAGAAGTGCCCGTGAATTTTCTTCGTCATATCGGAAACACGTTACTCAGTGAAATGTGATGGCAACGTTGTGCAACGCATGGATAAACGCAACAAAAAATGAAGTGTATAGGAGAAACAATTTAGCCTAAGGTCAAAGGCAATCAATAACAAACAGTAATGAGGAAATGTTAAAGACGGATTTTCGCAAAAATTTATGGGAAAATAGAAGCACTCATGGATTATTGTAATCACCATAGATTATCGAATCTGAACAATTTTCAGAATGAATCGACGAAGAATCGATGTGTCACTTGTTTGTTTTACGCCGACCGGTAAACTCGTCAGTGAACCGACATTTCCGTTACCACGAGTCACGTTTTTCGAGGCTGATTTACTAATTGGACTTGTCTAATAAAAATCAGCCTTAACAAACGGAAAGCCATTTTAATCTGCTCTCTAACGTGCAGGTGCAAACCGACCTCAGAGACTTACCTTAGACCACAAGAAATTACAGTTGGTATGAAGTAACCGGAAAAGCACCCAGAAGATTCATCATCTGCGATGTGGCATCTTTTAGAAGAATTCTTATCAATCCCTCGGACGAATTTAACAGAAGTGGGTCAGGACTTTCCGCATGTGATTTGAAGGACACACGCGAATGGGTGTTTCTGATTCGCCGAACTGGTGGTCGAAATTCCCCCGCTCCGAGTTTCGTAGACCACAACATTGTGGATGGGAGAAACGATTTTGATCGATTTGCTTTTCCACCACTCCAGATCCGTTCATTTAAATTAAGAGGCAAACATTCCGTTAACGTTGGTGCATGAAGACTTATTCACATGACAGTCGGTTGGTCTGGTCCTTTGTGACCTGAACCCAATTCACGTCCTGCCAGACATCCTAAAGTCTTCCTGGATCGCCCGGATTGGTAAAACTTCAAATAGACATTACAGTACGTGTCGGAATATTAGGGAGTTATGGTACAAAGAGGTTGGTGATGCAAGAGCCATAATAACTTCCGCACTGCGAAGTGGATCATTTCCAAAGAAAAAACGAGAACTATTTTGGAACAATTCGAAACAGCATGTGAACCCCTAACTTTGATGGGACGATACTATAAGGTGCCAAGCCGAACGGAGGCACAATTTTTTAACAACGTGTCTCATTTGTCAAACAAAAGTTAGACAACCATATTCGATTGATCAAGATATGAAGCGATTATGAGCAATTTCCAACTAGTTGGTTATACACTTGCTATCCGAACACGCGTCTGTGTTGTCGATTTGCGGGAATTTTCTCCAGTTGCCGGTATGGAATAAAATTAGCGCAAAAACGAATCCCTCTGAGAGTCTATCGGTTTGAGAAAACCTAATTTTTTTTACCAAAATCTATTCGGCCACAGGAAATTGCTAATTCATCTAAATTTAGTTTGAGTAGCATTGCTTAGACCCTGGTTGCAGTAGGCAGATAGCAGCATTTTATTTAGAACTGGTGGCTCGGTTAAGAATGTGAATTTCGAGTCCAACATCTGCTCAAGGATGCTTTGCCTTGAGACTGTTCACAATTTGGTTTCCAGTGGAATTCTTCGTCTGTCCCGGACTATGTTATTATTATTATTATTATTATTATTATTATTATTATTATTATCATTAGTGATTGTGATATCCCCGCGTAATGTTATGCTAAGCAACGCCATTCAGTTTGGATTATTTTCCAGGGAACCTTGACCGCAGTTTCCTGAAGCTCCTTCAGTTAGGTACAGATTAGGGACCACTCATGACCGTTAGACTACAATTATCCATAAAAACAGTTGGATCTTGTGGCTTTCGGTATTCTTTCGGTTTACTTTGGCATATCACGACATGCTCCGGACTCTTTCAAGCGGTGGTTTTCTTCATCAGGGTAACTGGGCTCAAACACAGTCTTTCATCCAGGTCTAGGGAAACTTGTCCCCGCCATGGAACTTAGAAAAGGACGATGTCTGCTATGATGTCGACTCGTCAATCGTTGATGCGTCCAACTTCCGAATATTTGTCACCGGTCTAAGTTAGTCCTAGTTAGAAAAGGTGACCAAGCGGAGTGCACACCAAATTTGGTACATTGGGTCCAAAACAAATCATTTATATTGTTTTTTTCGGTCAGTACCCAGTGATCGATCAGTCTACTGGCTAATTCCTTGTTATTTGATGTTATCATGCGGCTTTGCTTGGGCGATCGACTGAAATGACCGGCGCGATATCACGGCATTTATGCTGGTCATTGACCAAGATAATGGGTTTGACGATTCGTCATCCAGTACATTTACAAACCTTCTCTGAGGAAACAAAGGCTGCTGTGCCGCGAAGTTGGTCACCCCAACTACCACAAGAAACAGTCAGCAAAACGCAATGAGAAACTCCACTAGCAGTTTGTTCATACTTTCCGATTAATCAGTGTCACGCAAACGTGCTCCTATAGGAAAAAATCTCTTTATGTGGATTCAGCGTGGACCTTTGCTCACATATGCGATATAGTTGTTGTTAGATTTTAATAAACGAATACACTAATATGAACAACTTACATGAGCGATTCTTAACTTAGATCTGCACTCAAGTCAGCAAGCCTGCTACGGTCTGTGACAAATAGTATTTCCCATGTTTACCGCCCCTGAAGAGGCATGAGACAAGGATTGCTGGGTCTACTTTCTATCCAACCGTTTGCACCGGGTTTGGGAGCATCTTGGTGAAATCCGCGAATTCTATTTTTGTTGCGATTTGGCGATACGCAGAAATAAGAAAGCGAGAAACGATTAAAAATGGTCAACTGTCTGCATGGTCGATTTCCGATTGGAGAAAACGATTGATTTGTACGCGCAATCAATATTCACTATAGAACGAATTGTGTGGTTCCGTTCATTCTCAAGGTGTGTCTGAGATGCCATCCATTGATTGTTTGAACAGTGCTCGTCAAATACGCATTCAGTCGTTCACATATATATATATATATATATATATACGCATATATATACAAATACGTATGTCGGAGAGGAATGGCCACCTAGACAAATTTACCGCTAAGTACGGAGAAACGTGTCAGGCAAAAGCCAACGAAGGCGGTATTCCGAGGGGAACACTGCTTGTTTTAATGTTTTCTAAATGGAATCAGACTGATCTAAAAGTAGGCAGAAGCCAAGGATATGATGTCATGAGGACACACTGTGTTGCGCCTTTTGTGGCTTCACAGAACATTAGGCAACGTATCATTGGTGAATCTAACATAGGCAGACGGGACTCTCACTACCTTTTCAACTGCCTACCTTTTTCAGTGCACCTATGGTAACAGACTAATCGAAAGAAATGAGAAGCCATTATATGTGAGGATTTCGGAATACATTGCAAAACATCTGGCGCTAAATACGTCGAAAGCGTAGAGTAGCACAGTCGCATAACGACCAATCGGTTTTGACGAACCCACGGACTCTGGACGAGCCTTCCGTGTGATACACTCTCATAAGTTTGGCCGCTTAATGCAGTTCGAAGAAGCGGCTGCCATTCGCCGTGATATGCCTGATCTGTACCAGCAGCTGGTATTTATAACCATCATCGACTTTCCCGCGGTGAAGAGCTTGGGGATAATGCTGACTGTGCTCACCATCAACAAGTGCGATCCGAGTGATTCCTGTGGTTACTATTCTCCATATCGACTCTGGATGTCTGAATCCCTGTTATTTTTTCGGAAACAACCATTATGCAAATGTCTGTGCACTGAGAAACAAACGGGGACGATTTAAAATCTACCGATGTCATAATCATGCTTGTTCTTGAGCTCACGAAAGCATACAAACAGAATTGGGTGCCTGGAATATGCATGCGGTAACCAGTTCAACACTGATAACTTACAGTTTACTCTCATGCAAAATATTCCTTTAGCTGGAAACAATGATTTATTTTGAGCATGTTAGAATATTGGTGAACAAATACTGAAAATATTATTGTGCCTGATTTCTTCTGTATTTTTTGTGAATGATTTTCATGAAATAATTCACCATGTGATATCATCGCTCGACTCACCATTAAGAAACTATGGAAGCAGTGTATAGCTGTTTCATCCTTGTCAAGAATGATGAGCAGTGCATATCCACCGTGCCCGAATTCATTCCTATCAAGGATGAAAAAGCTATATAGTGTTTTCATGGTTTCTTTATGGTGAGTTGAGCGATGATATCACATGGTGAATTATTTCATAAAGACATTCAATCTCCTGATGCTAACACACCCCAATTATCAAGCTCCCTAGGTCATGAATGACTTTCTTTTTATTGGCATTTCGCCGAATCAGTCTGCCTTTGGAGCTCCACGTCATGTTCAACAGTAACTTCAATTACTAGTTGTTGATATCTCCGACGTTGGTGTTGGTCAGGTGATCATCATCGGTACCACTGAGCCTGAAGTTCGCGAGTTCCAGGCCTTGCATCGCCAGTCACTTTATCCCCTTAGCACAATTCCTTTGGTAATGAAGCCATTCCGGTAAATAGTATACTTCATCATATTAATAATAAAGAATGTAAAGGAATAGAGAAATTGGGTAGAGAGAGGGACAACATAAGTGAAAATCAGCACTTCGTTTTGAATGTAGTTGTGTTGTTCCATAAATCTTTGTTCTTCTGGTTATGGTAACCTAGACTACCACCGACAGGTTCTTGAAGTATTCCCCTAGTTTGAATTCAGAACTCGTAAAATGGCAAGTAAAAATTTATCTTTTCAGTACAACTCATTAGTCCAACACTGTGCACATGGAAAGTTATGGTGAAATTTCGTAATTTCATTGCCTAATTTTAATAGTAGATTACTAAGGTGGATTTTCATCTTGTGGGTGACTTTTGTCCTTTGGCCACCCGGTTCACTTATCCTGACTAATCTGGTCCACTCTATTAGTGGCCTTTGGCTATGGAAGCTGTAGGGTCTTCACCAGCTGTCAATGAGAGAACAGAAAAAGACTATGGTAATGATCACTTGTAGAATCTTTCAGTGATTCCTTTGTATAGGTTGACACACTCGGCAGACGGCGCTAAATGATCCATTCCGTGTTAGTGTGTGACCCGTATTACTCTCATGGGACAGTGTCGCGTTGGTTGCGTTCCATCAATCCCTCCTAGTGGCCACCTAAGGTAGTTCGTCAAGACCGTACAGTTTCTGGGACCTAGGGTCACAAAGATAGTGGGGCAGAGTCAGATTTGATGATTAACGGACAAAAACCATTCAAGAGACCGGGATTCAGCTTTGCGCTTCACTAATAACAGTGCAATAGGACTACGAAATTTCCTCAAAACTTTCCTTGTGCAATGCATTCTCCTGATGAAGTGTACTGATTGACGTGTTCGTGTCACATTTTATCATTTATTTTTCTTTAGTTTATCAATAAAAAGACCATGTACATCATTTTCGGGAAGCAGATTGCTCGGGATAGAGGGCTGCCCGTAGGGCAGGTTGACCGGTAGTGGGAGGATTCGAGCTCGAAGCCTTCATGGTGAAGCGATGGGACGACGACCGCTTGACCAGCTCGACCTCCAACTGGCAGGTTGTTGAGTAATCTGTTTTTTCGGATGTCTCCGCATGCAGTGTAAACATCCAACCTGTCTTTGAAGACCATGGAACCAACGTACAGCGAAATCACCAGTAGTGGATATCCATCGCATTCAAACTGGGACGCGAACCCGGGACGAACGACTAAGAGTCGAACGTTGTAGCCAGTAAGCTAGCCGGGCTGATTCTCGACGATTCACCAAACACCAACACTGCATGGTATAGCGCCCTGTTTTATTCCGAAATTAGTATTTATCTGAAGGTACCTTAATCCAGTAGGACAAAACGGCGGTTATTAATAGTCCTACCTTACAATGAATGCACCTAGTTTGAGTGAAAATGCTCTTCAGAAATGGATGCACGTTCGTTGTACACCGCTGGTGGGCAGAACAATACATCTGAACTCCATCCTCCCGGAAACATGAAGCTGCCTAATATGTTATTTTAGATTGGAAGTCACAGATATCACGGCTACCAAAACTACCAGGATTTTGGGTAGTCGTCGCGTGAAAAGTATGGCTTGTTTGGCAAATATTGAGCAAGTTTTGGTGCTTTTGTATTATTTTAAAGTATATTTATTAGAAGCAATCGGCATACAGCAAGATGTGGAACATATCTTGGATGACTAGACCATAAAATATGGTCCCCTTAAACATTATCGGCCTGTTATTTCATTGACACATTAGTAACAAATACATTAAAATGACGAATTTCGTCAAATGGTTCCGATGGATACGACCAAACAATAATTTTAATGACTTTATATGATTAAATGTGCTAGTAATTCTTCGCTACGTCCACCTACTTCTCGGATATTATCTAATCCCTAAAACCGGATTTTTTATGACAACCCAGCGTCACCGGGTGATTGTTGAATCAGCTGAACTGGTTTGTGGCAGATGTCTGGATTCATCACCACTCAGGAATGATATAGCAGAACATTCTATTGATCCATGCTCTTCCGCGTCCGCATTCCTCCTAAAAAGCATTCAACATGATAGATGGAGATGAAAAGTGACTACGGAGTGATTTTTGTTTCCCTTCTCGTTGGCACACACACACATCTAAAATCAAACGCATATGACAACTACGGATGGAGGATGGCGTCCATTTCACTCACGATGGATGATCGTTAACCCTCACTTGAGCAAGTGTGTGATCTGATATGACCCGTTCGAACCGGGCGACAAACACTGCTCTTCCAAAGATGAGAATTTGAAATATTAGACGATCTGGCATGACCATTTGCTTGTTTATTTGGGTTGGTGTTGAAATAACGCCTCTGTGATTACCCTAGAATGAAAAAATTAGGACTGGAAGTAGATGCACCTGCGTTTGGTCCGGTCCTAGCCGACCGTCATCTTTGGGATGCATTTGAGCTATTTCAGACTCTACTGTGTCAGATGACTGTCATTTACTTATCCCACTATCTTTCACCAGTCAAAATGAACCATCCTCTCAAAGGCAGTGAAAATGCTGCATTTGAATGAAATCACACATTGAAGTCGAATGCAGCATTTCGATTGTAATAGAAACGTGTATTACTGAAGACCTGATTTTTTCGCCCTCACTGCTTGCTACTTGACCATGAACATTTTCGTGTGAAAATGATAAGCGCTTGATTACAAGGAGAGCCAGTATACTCGGTCATGAATTGAAGTACTAAATGGAACTGAACCAGTCAGAATTACTAAACAATATGCGTTTATCATGCGTATGAGAAACAGCTAGCTTATCTCACTTTGACTGAATGGTAACAGTCAGTTTACCAAAGGGATATTCAGTTTGCTACAACCAGTCCTAGGCTACCATGTGTGTCCACTTCCGAATCGTAGCTAGGCTGTAAGCTCAAAAGATCTAGATAGATCCCCACTGTTCGTTTGGCAGATGCTAATGCTTAGACGGTAAAATCTTCGTGAAATGCCTCTAACTAAAGTAAACCGTTTGTTGAATGGAAAAATTGGTCGCATTCAGTTGAATCCCGTAACGCTACTCAATAGTCGGCACAGCTCCAAACATATATTCCGATTGATTCACTCAGCACAATTGCTACCAAAGATGGTCGGGCAATCAGCACCATGGCATGTGGTCACAAATACCACTGAAGGTAGGTCACTTCCTAAGCGAACAACTTATGGTTGACTGCAGACCACTGTCTCAAAAGTCAAGCCGCATTTTTATGCTACTATTACATGGAATAAAACTGCAAGAGTTCCTATTATTGAAACAAATGAGTAGAAAGGTTTATGGTGATGTTCTGTGCACAGATTATCTCCAAATATTGGAGTGTCATGGGATGCAGAATAGTTGGATTTCGACTTGGCAACATTTCTCTGAATGCCCCTCAGAATGCTCCAAATCAGGCATGCGTCTTAAATGGCTTTTGGATAGAAAGCTCTGCCTTCTGTCTACTCGTGGCGAAGATGTTCCCACAGAAATCTGGTTAACAAGGAAAGTACCCAGCGTTCTCTACCAAGTTGACCGAGCCTTAATAGTCAACATCGAAAAGATTGTTAAACTATAAATCGGAACCGATCACGGGCATGCGGCACTATACTGGTCGGTATCTGCAGCGAAAAGGGAGATTTGGTATCTGGGATGTCTATCCTCATTCGAAGGTCGTTTAAACTAAGCTTTCCGTCACCGGCCCCCCAGTGCGTTAAAAAAAACCTTCAAAATATTTTGCTACTTTGCAAAGAAGGATCTTTTTATCAAAGCTTCTCCCACATTGGTCAGCAAACGGGTAGCATCGAACCTACTGACCAGCTGGATCTAACGGATATAAAAGAATATGATAGTGAAGAATGAAAGACCATTCATAAGTGTAGTGACTTTTGCAGGATGATGTATTTCCTTTTTCCATCTGCTTTTGATCCGCCTCAGCTATGCTTTCAGTATCGCATAAACTGTATATAGAATTGATCTATGAATGCATGCACCTCACAAGTTTTGGTCCCTGAGTTGAACGTCTAGGTCACAAAAATCTTCTCACCATGATACCATCCTCAGTGCACTGGCAGTGGTCCCTGGGCTTATCTGTATTTGTAGTAATTCTACTCCAGAGTAGAAACAATTCTGTTGTGGTGACCATGGAATGACAAGCAGGAATGTTTACTTCAGAGAAATTATTATGATGGCTGAGTGACTTATCAAGCTCGTTCAATAAGGTTTTAGGTTTCTGAGTCAGAGTTGACTACCAAAGGCTTGCGGTCTTCATGGTCTTAGGTAAAACTCCTGGGCAAACGGTAGGTGGGACCACGTTCCTCTCCATCTCCGAGTTCCCCGGTTCGTTTTTCAGTGACCTCTGGGCACGACTGAGTCATCTGACCGGGCCTGGGTAGGAACATACCGTATTTTACCTCGTGAATTGTTTTTGCCTGTTCCCAATCAAGCCAATGATCACTGGTAAATTGTTGACGGTAGTTTAGTAGACGTCGTTGTGAATCAAACAGGTTACAAATTTACTCGGAATTTTCTCCATCCATGAAGTTCCCTCAGATTCTTCCGTCCCCTGCCCTGTCTACGGCTTCTCCGCTCAGAAGAGATAACACGATTTCGGCATGATGATCAGGCAAGAAATTCCGTAGGTAAACCAATGCTTGACTCTTTCATCTTGGAAAGTTGTTGATCCCTGTGAATCTCCTTGGTAGAGGGATGGGAAACAAGGAAATACCCTGTGTTAACTGTTTCATCAGCTACGTCATTCTGTCTGGCACATGAGTCAGCAGTTGCTCAACCAGAATTGGCTTCGTCTCAGTCTCAGGTGCACCTAACCAGTATTTCGGGTTTGGTTATGCTCAGCGCAATAAAACTGATGCTCCCAGTTTGTATTCTGACAGAGTTGTAAATCGTGTTACGCTGGCCAAAACACGAGTCGCATCGGCACTTTGTGGTAGCTTAAAATGGCAGATTGGTGAAACAAAATGGCTGCAGTTTACATGAAGTCTCATGAGTCTTGTGTGTCGTCTTCTGACATCGAGTTATTTATTCTCAGGATTAGAATGTTGACTTAACCAGCAGCAAAGTAATGTGCAGTCAAGCTCTTTACATAATTTTTTGCGTTAATCTTGAGAAATCACTGTGGTAACGGCCTTGAAAATGGTAATTAAGTTCCATGTATTACCATACGGACGCTGTTCCTTTTGCTTTTAAAATAATTTCAACGCGACTGTGTTGACCTTCTCCTTGCCACCCGACTTGAAATTTATCGTATCGATTCTAGTTCTGGGACTTCTGTTTCTTAAGAATTTCGTAGGTAACATAATAAGCAGTGGTCACTTGTACCAGGTGTCTCCAAACTAAAGGATCAGATGTTAGAATTCCAGACCCGCCCGCCACTTAATTGGTAGATGGAAATTCGTTGTCGTTACGCCCCCGAGGTCTCATGTGGTTCTATCCCACTTTCAGTCTCAAGAAAACTGCCCTCTCCCTCAGGTGTGTAGTGGACCATAGTGGCTATGAGGCATGCCCCTTCAATTGTATTCATACGTGAAGCATGTCATAAAAATGTCTTTGTCATCTTAGTGAGTTTCATGAAGGCTAGCTGAATAAAGTTAGTTGTCATACAGCCACTCCAAGGTCAAGACAAAAGGATTGTTTCAACGTCAAGTTGCTTGTGGAATTCAAACTCAACTATGGGGCAGAACAGAAAAGGCCAGAGAAAAATACCAACACATTGGCGATACCAATTATGCTAGTGATGCGATTTTCGTGACGTAACCATTTAAAATGGATCAGCCTGATCCACAAGAGAGACACAGATTGGAGACATTTAATTCTAATTTCATTCAGATTTGTGAAGACCGTGTTTCAGTAAATGCTTCTCAAAAATGATGATCAGTTCGGTGATCTTTGCAGCAGGATGTTTGGGGTCCAGTGGGCAGTCAGTCAAGTATGGACATCAGCTTCGGATAGTTAAACTAAGGTACAGTTCACGCAGCTTTCTGTCTCATTCCTGAATATTTCCAATGAATAGTTTCATTCCACCTCATTATTTGCCCAAATTACCAACCAACCATTCACAGACAATGCAATGAAGTAATCATTCCAACCAATGGGATATATTAAAAATAAAACTGTTTAATTGTAAGCAATAACCTAAATAAAATCAGCGGCGGAATTCAAGACTAGAGTGTTGCATAACATTCGCATTCATATGGTTGCAACTGTTGCCCATGAATCTAGGAAGACTTTTAGCATCCAACTGTTCACTTCTGTTGCCTGGCTGATACAATTCCAATCCAATTTCGATGAAAGTGCCGTTTCTGAGAATTTCTTCCTCAACGTGACAAATATATCATATTGTGAGGAAAATGAAACGTGTTTCGGTCGGAGCATTATTAGAATCAGTCTATGGGTTATGCTGGGGAAAAACGTGTACAGCCATTTGGAGAAACTTCACGTAAGGGTACCTTCGTGGATTAAATAGTCATTCACTGCTCTGTCCTTCCCAAAATATTGTGGAAACATGTTGATCGTTTGCGTAGACCGCCGAGACCCGATCCGGGCTGGAGATGAATCTACGCCGGATAAGAAAAGCACTCGGTGACAACAACGACAGTCGCGTGGCAACGTAAGACAGTGCCTACCAAATATGTAGTTACTTGCCAGGTGGTTGACTTATCGAAAACTCGCGAACGCGTTCGTATAGAGAAGTTCAAACTAGTTGAAGCACCAAATAACGGGATTTGGACAGCAAACAATGCTTGGTCTGTCGGATGCTTTGAGAAACGCAGCGGGGCAACTTTAATAAGGTGTAAAATGGGGTAAGATCGCGGGTGTTTTTGTTGATAGATATTTACAACCAGAGATTTTCTGACAATCAGTACCTCATAGTCACACAAAGGACCACAGTACAGCAAAATTTATCACGTTGTTATGTGCTGACATTCACTGTTAGAGTACGTGAGTGTTATTGTAGCTCACCCAATGGAAATGATTCACTATGGAGCAGCGAAGTGCATGGTGCTATGAAAAGACTGACGTTGGCCAAATGCTCTGGATCACCAGAAATTTAAAAAGATGTCGACATCATTAGGGTGCCTACGAATAAGCCACATGCCATAAGGGTCCATCTTCTATCGACCTTGCATTACAAGGGACTAGAAACTGTTGTGTGGTGTGACTGACAATCAACAAACCGTTGAAAGGCAGTCACAAGCAATGATGTTCGACTTCAGCTAGTCTGGCTTCCAGGAGCCCCAGTGTGTTGGGAGGGGGGAGGAGTTGGTGCTTTCAGGCTCCCAAACGGCTGCTCGCCTCTCGAAGACCTCCCCAGTACCCGCGAACCCTAAGCACCATTCGCTGGGAAAGTCCTATCTACTGTCTGGTGGTGGCGGATGCATTTTCAGCAAAACGTGAGAACGACGGATAATGTTTTGCGCTGTCCACCGGGTTGATCGGTCTTCGGCAGGCACTCTAATTCCGAACCAACTACTGACGGCGTAGGAGGCGTACGGTTGCACGACATCGGAAATTAGGCGCCAAGGGCGTGCAGCCTCATCCGGCGAGCGTAGATATCAAGTTATTGGTTTTCAGCATGTTTCAAGAGGTTCAATTCGACCTACCCTACCACATCTTAGGTTAGGTCTTTTGGTCAAAGACACGGATAAGGTTCCCATTAGCCAACGCTGCACTTCACTTTGGGCAACCAAGCTGCACTAACGCCACAGAGGAAACGAGGATCCCCATAGATAATTGACGATTTGGAGATCGAAAGTGGAAAAGACAAGCATAATTGTGGTAAACCCTGCAGTGTTTCATTTTTTTCCTAGTTCTCTTTCATTGTGTTCATCTATCGCCATGGTTCTGTTAGCAACTAATGTGTAAAGAGACCTGCGCAAAAACGTATGTATATTTTTAAGTCCTGACGTTTAAATCGCAAACGTTTCATCAGCAGCGTTTCATCAGCAGTGCTTAGGCATTGACCTCTCTGCTCAGTTGTACTTGTATTATCGGCGTCCTGGGTTAAAACATTACATCAGAGTAAGTCCGCCTAACAGCTTGCAATGGCTTCGAGCTTGAACTAGCAATGTTACCAATTTTGAGGTTATGGATGCTAGTAACGTCACTAATTTTAGCAATTTTGCCAATTCCGGTAATGTAGATGTAAGACGCCATTTGAATGTGAATGGTATCAAACGCTGCGTTCTTGAAACGGCTCAGTCTGCTTCAAACTAAGAAATTTTACTACAACCAATCCACTTTAATCTTGCGTTTTATGTCAATGTATATTTTGGTCCATTTCAGTATGCCTGTTGTTGAAATTGGTCGACAACTGCCAAAATTCCAGAAGCTCTCCTCAGTGCCTTCTGTTTTCGTGGGCCACAGTGTAAGCCGTATCCAAGTTCAAGATATCTCCTTCCGGATCATCGTGAATGGATATTGGTTGAAGAGCACCATGTCTTCTTCTGTTAATATTGTGTCCGTGCACTCGTGTCGAAATCTTTTTTCCAGTTTGACCAATGTAGTATTGGTTGCAGTCCTCACATCTGATCTCGTAGATAACATTTTTTCTGCCACCAGGTTTGATGCTTTCTTTAAGGTTCGAAATGAGTATTGTCATAGCTTTGGCGGATTTGTGGTGACTGCAATGCCCCCAACGTTTGGTTGTTTATTGGGTAGTGTAATATTTTCAGTGGCTTTCGCAAGAGATCCGGATATCGATTAAGCCATAAGCATTCTTTTAATCTCCTCACACATATCCCGTCAAAGTATATGCACAAGCATAAATCCATCAGTTCAAAAATTGTTGAAGTTTTCAATGGATTGTCAAGTTGGTGTGTTTGGTGAGGTTCTTGTGGTATTTCCTCTATTTTTAGGCAAAGTATATCAAAGATCGATGCGACGAAAAAGGAGAGGATAAATTCAACCTCCTAAACCCTGATGTTCTTAATTTTGTCCAAAGAATGTTGGACTTTGTTTATAGATCCATTTAATTCTCCAGTTAGAAGTTTCAAGCGCCTACATTGTTCGTTGACCAAATTATGCAATAGAGCTCCTGACAAGGAATTGAGTAGTCTCACTGGAATATCTTCTTTGTACACTTCGGACAGTCCACAGAATTATACCATGTTAGAAGCATCAGATCTCATCCTCCACCGTTCCTCTTTGGTTATCATTTACATATCCTGTAATCTCTATAGGGTTTTGTTGATCTTGGTTTCCAGTTTTGCTGTTGGGTCCGCATTCGGTAGACACAAGGTGAGAGTACCGTTTAATAGCTGCTTTGATTTCTGCAATATATGGTTGTCTCTCTTTTAGTGATCGGCATTATGATGATAGTGTCACTCATCTTGAGTGTGTTTTGTGAGACACGTCGCTCATCAGAGAGACTGTCGGTTCGCCGAGTACGGCTCACTGCCAGGACCATGAATTGTCTCAACCTAGATCTGGTCTCCTCGGGAAATCCAAACGACTAAAATGTGCGTTCAAGTTAGGTCATGTGTTCCCTCGATGTTGCATTACCCATGTTGGAATTTAGCCCTTTTTGGAGAACGTTCACCTCCACCATCGATAGTGTTCGAGAAGACACGTCTTTGACCCGTGCTCTATTCCCAGCTTCATCGCTATTCTTTGTGAGTTTTTGGAGTCTTCTTTGTTGACAATTACTAACCAGTCATCCGGTAGCAACTTAGAGTCGTATGGTGGTACCACTGTTCACCGTTTCATCGAATACGTGTTCTTCGTCTTCTACCAATTTGTTGTACATGTTAATGCGATTGTGGACGTCTGTGATGAGAATACGTATCACACGTCCACCACTGTCTCACTGTCTTCCACACTCCTGGGCGGTTTATAGGAGGACTGTGGTTTACACTTGAAGACAGAATGTTTCGTCTCAGGCATTCATTAACGAAAGAATAGTTTTACGCGGGTATAAGCTTGCCGGCAAGCAAGCATGTCCCACTGCCTAGCAGTTCTGTGCATTGCGCTTCTGTATTTATCTTCAGCGAACAGTCAGAAGAATCGCCAGCTGACCTCTGGAGACGTCAGGCTAACGTTTCCACAGCAGCTATTTCAAAGTGCATGATGTAACTAGGACTTCCTATGCTGAGCAGAAGTTGTCTACTGTACGCATATCGGTCGATTCGACTATTAAAGTTTTCCCTTTACCGTGAAATTTTCACTGCTTCTCAGGATGACCGATGTCACGACATGCAATATAAGATAGCACACAGTGTTCTGCCATTCAAAAGTGTCAGTGGAAAACATTACCCCTCGTCATAATTTTTATTTTATTTGGCCGATTCTGTTGTGCTAGAAATTTATTTGGCATGAACCAAAACCAGCATCATACACCAACTCAGTAATGCATATTGCAGTTATTTTTGACCAAAACCATTGTCAATTAGAATTTCACACTGAAGATGATAGCCATGTGACCTGCTTAGCATGTTCATTCAATAAACGGCAGTTCGTCGGGCATACAGTCTCAATGCCCATTAGACGAGATATCATGATTTAATTTTTTTTGGCATACAGGATCTAACGAGAGTAATATTTTAGGCCGAACTCGGATAAATAGACGTACCTTCAGTCTGATTTACTGTCTCCCCGGCAGGCCGTCTGCATTTTGCGGGCATGGCCCTGAGTTGGCTGAACAACCACTTCTAATTTTCATTTTTTCATGCCAAACAGTGTTTTTGATTTGACCGCAACATCTGGACTACACACTAAATTTGAAGTACAAAATAATGCGATTCATTGCGTGATCACATGATCACGTGCGTTTAAAACTTTAAACCTGACCATCAACTACGATACCATATTCGAAAAGTTGCAGAGAACTTTCTTCATAAGACGTGTATTTTTTGTAATTATCTGTTAGTAATGTGCAGGTTTGATGTATTTTGTGCTTTACCGACTGCCCTTCGGACTCCAACTTCCACGCAAAAGCCTAAGGTCCTCAGAATTGAACAATACCAATTGAACAAAGAGGTTATTTCAGTTGCATTAGCTCATCCGTAATTCTAATTTTAATTTCTTTCTCTGGCTGCGATGCAGAGGGGAGCGAGAAACACTTAATTGGTGGAGATCGCACGCTGTGTTCTGTTCTGATTGCGACGAAGTTATGCTCATTTCAAATGCATGAGTCAAGCGATAAGGTGCATTGACATGCAAATTCACATGAACAATGGATTACGCAAGCTGAACACAGTACAATGCTGAGAGAGGCCTTCACAGGTTTTATTGTTCAGGTAAAGATTTTTGGAATAAAGTAAAACATTACGTACCTATAGAATGGTCGTCGGAGAAGGAAGTAATACACAATTTGGTTTCGAACATTTTTATTATTTGCGGTAAAAGTAAAATGCAAAAATGTCTTGCGAGCAATTTCATATGGTAAAATACAGAGCAATTTGCCAGTTTCTGTAAGCTGCTTGCAAAACCTTAGTTGTATTCAGGCTACCAGTAGTGAAGTCAGTTACCACCAGGAGTCGAGCGACTGAGCCATCCTTTCCTGGCCATGTAAAAAAGGCGACAGATTGGTGCAATATCATGTAGTGAGGTTCGACAAACCGTTGAGGGCCCTCCCGGCAGAATGATGGCTAGAGCTTTCGACTCAGCCGTTCGTTCTGGGTACTCGTCCCAGATCGAGCGAGGTGGGTATTATTTGCTGACGATTTCAAACAAGAATGAACAATGCATTCAAAGTTTCCTTGCTGGACTGCATTTCTTGATGGACCGATATCTAAAAGAATCAAATTTTCGTGTGTAGCTTTTCTGTCCATAACTCTGGTGTCGATTGCATTGTTCCTGGAGTATATGCTGTTGCAGCATCAGCGTTTTGTGTCTCTTTTCCACTCCAAACGTTCCCAACTAAATCGCGATATCGAGCAGCACTCCGCACAACCTAAATCGTGATGCATGTAAACTGTCGAATTTCTGTCACACAATTGATAATACTGATTTTAATTGGAGTAGAAATTTTGAAAGCAACACTTTTGTTCTTATTGCCACCATAGTTGACGATGCCATCGCTGCCAGTCCTAATGCCAATACTATTACGAACAGTACCAATACTGACACTGCTACTAGCAAGTAGTACTCAAACTGTGAACATTCTTTGGTCTGGATATAGAGTTTGCGAATGTGACTGCCCCCAGACCCGGTTACATTCTATTTTGGGACCTTTTCAGCGACCATGACTCCAGTCCAGAACTGCATTGCTATTGTAGAATAGTAATACAAGTAGGAAAAGTAAGGCGGCCATTGGTATTTTTCCCGCACAAAATACCTGCGGCGAGTAACTTAGTTGGGAAATTCCAAATTACGTGTAATTACAAACCAACCTCCGAAGATTCATTTGCTTGCATTGGTCGATTTAGGTTCCTATTGTTTACGTACATGACAAACCAGATTTAGGCCGTGCAGCAAAGCGATCGTTCATAAGTTGCGTAGCACTTTTGACAAAAAATGGATAGGACTTGAAAACGTGAGCATTGAATAAATTCACTGATTGCCACTTGGTTCGGTTTGCACTGCATTGTCAGCCCTCATGTAAACGGAATAGTCATGAAAGTGATTTGCCAAGTGCAGATGTCTCAACGAAAAATCACTCATCCGAACACTAGCCCCAAAATCCAGGACCCATTAGGGCACAAAAGCCCTAAGAACACAATAGGAAATCTGTCTCTTCAAGGTGTTCGAAAGAAACGGATATGCAAGAAGCTTCAAAGTATTTGAATCTCTAGGCGGCCTACCTTCCGCACGATCAGTAGTAGGAGCATACACTGTCAAGTTTACTCTTGTTTCTGGGTTTCCAAAACAGAAATGCTTATATTGGAATCCCTAGAATAGTGGATGGATGACTAGTCCATTAAGATTAAGGTGATGACGGTGCAGAATAGTATCGAATGAGGGTAGTAGATGAACAGTGCTGCCAACGAGATCAGATAAAAGTTTGCAACAAATGGAAAACCGTTCGGGATTTGCTTTCTGTTATTCTAATTTTACATTTCTAACGAGTTCTTTCTCCGTACTGAAAAAGATAGTGCAAATGAAAGTTATATTTCAAAGCTGTCGCATCATCGCCGTTGCCATATAGATATTTGTTTCTCAGCTTTACAAACCCTGTTTCGATTAGCTGGATAATTCTGCTTTCGTTCTTTCTTTGCGAGACGGCGCACTTGATCGAACTGTTATCGCCGCGCTTGCAAGCGTCTCCCATGCCGTTGCGGAGCCCAATGAGAAATATTTACCCCAAAATTTGCTTAGCCTCTCCTTGTTTGTACTTATTCAATCTCTGAAAAGGCAGAAATCGAACATTCTAGAGATACCTACTTAGTACATTCGTTATTGAATTATTTACACCCCACAAATTTCCAAGCCGAATAATAATACAAGAAAATTCGTAACAAATATGAACTGCTTGACAGAGGATCAGATATCATTAGAACCACTTTAATCATTTCTTAGACTGTCTCTTAATTGATACAGCCTTTAATTAGCAAGACCGTTTTATTCCTCGTGAAACCGACTCTTCTACAGCAGACTGGAATACAGCGCTATTCTTGTGTGGATGATGAATAATATCTTGGCGGAACGACAATGACATTGTGGAACGTGCAAATCGGGGTTCTAGTTTTACTTTCAAATATACTATTAGCAGTTAGAAATGTGAGATAATCAGGGGCGAGTGTGCGTGAATGAGACCAATTTCTGGTGCACGGACGGATCCACACGCGATCACATGGACACACACGTGCAAACACACACACACACACACACGAGCACACGGTCTCCGCCTTCTACAGTTATGTGCGACAGGGCGTTAGCACGGCTGGTTTAAGCGACATAGACACGTAAACTTGGTACAGCTTACAATTACTCATAAGTAGTTTGTGGGATTTTATTGTGCTTGAGTGATTACATTTCGGACTGCACCTTTCGCGAACAAATTTCAGTTCACCCACTCAACCTGACAAATCGGGATGAGTCAATCTTGAGTTTCGATCGCACTAGAGCTCATCATTGGTGCATGGTCGCCACAACAACCAAGGTTTGAACCCGAGCTTTTCAGTTGGAAGTGATTTGTGTGTTACCAGGGTGACACCAGGCGAATTACTGAGTTAAGTTTGTTCATATGTCGTCCTCAGTGGCAGTCAGTGGTACCCGACAGCCTCGGAGAGAGACACTGTACATATCCTGTTATGTGTGACTGAATTCCTCCCACTCAGCCAATATTAGACAGCACCAGTCTCACACACTACTCAAAAGTAATGGTGAACCCGAAATAGGGTCTTATGAAGGACGACAATTGAAAAAAACAGACGAGGGCTGTTGGCAGAGTGCTAACACACATACCCCTTCCACGTGGAAGGTCCGGGTTCAAGCTTTGGTTGAGACGGAAGATACGTGTCACTGATCAGCTCTAACAGCGAAACTCTAATTCGGTGCTTCCCCAGTTTAAGGGTGACCGAATGATTTGAGGTTTGCGTGTGAAAGAGAGTCCAAAAAACAATCATTTGGGCATTGAAATAGCGGATCGACCTTTAGGGTAGCAGACCAAGAATTGGCCAGTTCTTTCATTGTGGCCAGCTGACAAAGCTGAGCGAACTAGCGGAACGTTGAGATAGTCTACTTATCCGACATCAGTGCAATTTAAGCAGCATGATAAAATATGATAATTAGATCTTTCTCGCAAAGTTCCACCAAGATGCGGCCAAATAAAACGAATTACAACATATGCTTCTTGAGGACTCCGCAGGAGGAATACCTGCATTTGTGATTTCACAACGTTTTTTCGTTTTCTTTAGTATTGTTAACCAGCAGTGAACAAATTAAAGCCAAAAAGCTTGGAATTCACTGTGTATTTCTGTTTTGTGACTCGACGCTCCTTCCACCTCAGTCATGTTCTGAACATGCAATAAAAAATTGCCACCAGTGAAGTGAAGTCAGCAGTGATGCAGTCCACCGTGAAATGAAGGCGAAATCTTCATAGTCCTTGTCATGGCGACCGATACTTCGGCCTAACTTGGTTTTGTGCCTTTGGGACACGGAAGGTGCTGAACATGAATCAGTCGTAAGCCGTATAGAAACACACAAAATCCCAGTGAAATCAATGTGTAACGTATCAGACAATATTTTCAAGATTTTGACTGACATAGTGTTTTCCGTTGTCAGTTTGGTTGTGAACAGTGTGGATGGTGATCCCGGAGGGAATTGCCCACATTTGCTTACGTCCAAAGGTCTGGCGTGACGCTTTTTTTCCAGTTTTCTGCTTTTTATCTGTTAACTTCATACATTGTTGGTACAACAAGATGCATTGACTTTAAACATGACGCTAGTGCCCAATGGTCACGGTGCCTGCAGACTGGAGGGAGTGAACCCATGGGCTCCAAGCTGCAGCGCTAAAAAGTTTACCACTTGACTAGTCTCATTTTATTCGGCTGCTTTCCTGTAATGAGAATTAGTTGTTCGTGCATCATGTTATTTTCTTCAGCACGGGTCATTTTGCCAGTTACTCTTTTGTAGGGTAAAGTCCAGCAGACAAATGTCAAAATATTCAACCGTGTTTTGTTCCTAGCTAACAGAGATATTTTTTAAATATCATTGATGTTGGTCGTTGACACAAGCGCTCAAATCATGACACCTTGAACAGAAATCCCGTCGGCTGAACCCACGGTTCAATATTGGTGGAGATTCTCATCCAGGTTTCTTGTGCTCTGTTCTAGTATTATCACTAAATACATGATTACTTAACATTGTGTGTTCCGTACAATGTAGTGGTTGCCTCTTTTCTGGAAATGTCCTTCGCAATAGAATAGAATTAGTCTGATTAGTCTCCTAGAAGAGGCCTGCTCGTCCATGGTTGGAGGTTCGTCGAATCCAAAAGTTAGGCATTTGTTGATGGATTAAAATAGACTTGCTTGGAATATTGCGGACATTTTGACTCATTCTTGGTGCCCGTTACCGACTATTCAGTCTAACGCTTGTTTTTTATATTGTCAAGTAATCTCTAATTCTTTATTTTTTAAGCCCTCCAGTCACTGCATGTCGAAACTCTTCAGTACTGTGCTACATGTGCACACGTATATACATATATATTTATGTACACTTATTTTATATACACTTACTAAGTTACCAGCATCGACAGGAGCAAAGTGTTACTCCGGGATCGCACCACCGATATTGACGCATATCAGGCATGCTTACCCGGTACCTAATATACAGGTGCCGCCGATTGTGATGCATTCAAACATTTTCACTGTTAATCTCCCTAAAGCCCTAGTACTCGTTAGGCGTAAGAAATCATCAGGTTTACCTTATTATACTTGATTGTAGACCGTAGTAATGCCAGCTGAACATGGTCGACCTTGGCTGTCTAGGTACGTTCATCCAAATAAGAAAAATCAAACCTTCTTGGAGCAAGAAAATGGTCTAAACGTTTTTTGGAAGGCTCTTAGAATTTATCGCAGTTCAGATTTATGTGATAGCAAACACGTTTGTCCAGCAAAGGCACGTATTTTGTTGAATATTCCGCCAAGGAATGCGCATGTATTTGTAGGCTAAAGACAATTGTTATTTGGGATGTAAGACTCATAGTCTAGCACGAAATGAAAAACCTTCGTTTAGGAAGAATCTCGATTTACACCAAAGTTGACCTCGCGTCAGGGTCACCCAGGGGGGCCGCATTGATCGATTGCTTTGTTACCGTGACACTGAACCACTGAAATTGAAACAGCAAAATTATTTGGTATCACCTGTAGATGATTTTAGATTGACTTAAATTTTTTTGTTTAAACTAAATAAGAGCAACATTTGCGTCTTTTTAAATACATGATATCTGTTAGAAGCCTGTTTTTTTGAAGGAAATAATTCATACATAAATTTTATCACACAGTTACTTCTGACATTGAACGTTCATAAGGAAAACTCTCTTCTCTAATCCTGTAGCAGATTATTACCTGGAACAGTCCTGTCTATCGATGCTACAGTAAACTAAGGTTTTGGCTATCGTGGACCAATTTCTCTATACCCTAGTTGCGCTGTTTGAATCTTTTCCTCTCCTGACCTTATGTTTTTAGTGAACTTTACGGCATGACTGCGTTCTTAATCAATACAACGAGTAGCTTCTAAAAACCACGTCAATAACATTTATTTTAATGTGTTTTGTTTGTCTCTTGGGTATATCCATTTCATCAAAACATCAGTTTATCAAGATAACCGACTGATATTTGCCGCTTTACCATCAGCAAGTGACTTATTCACCGTGTGAGGATAGTTACTTGCTTTCATTCGTAAATAAACATCATAATTTATGAGACCACACCGAGTTATGACTTACGTTCTGCCCCAGGAGGATGGTACCGTAACCATCGGTTGACCACGTGTTGCGTGCAACGTTTAACCACTGACCAGTTTATTAGTAGCATAAAGGGAATTATAAATTCGTCATTAACGATTCCCGATCAGCGGAAACAGTCACGTATGTGGAATGCGTTCTTTATACTCTTTCACCGCTGTCGAATGTAAGTTAAAATAGTATTTGCTGCCCAAGCATTGGTTATTTTTGAGCTTCCAAATCAGGTTTTAATAAAGTGACGTTTTGGTGTGCCTGTGCTGAATGCGAGTCACAGCGCCACAGTAAACGTCATATTTCGTGATATTAGCGCAAAACATGCAACGAAGGAACAAGCAGTAGTCAAAATAATTGGAAACAGGTCAATATTTCGGTTCTCACGAGTTGTTTTTCTCAAGACTGGGGTAAGGAGCGAATAAAGAATGGATGACAGAAGGTGTTCGTGTGTTTGTCTGTCTCTATATGATGAGGTAAATTGAAGGGATTGGTGCTGAACCTTTACTTCTCCCATATGAGTCAGTGATGCTGAAGTCATTGAGAGCGTTTAGGGTTCTATGACTCCCTAAGTGTTTATCCGCTGTATGTATGCCTGAAATCTTCCCTACGTAATTTCATCTGAGAAGCTGTGTTATTGAACGATAACATTTTACCAATAGCATTTCAAATGGCCCATCGATTTCTTGATGAGGTAAAGCATGCTCAGTCCCCATACAGTGATTACTGTGACTGCGTTGACACATTTTTTTGCCGTTTTGCACTCGTTAGCGCCGAAATATATATGACGTGGGAGGAGAGTTGAGAAGTAGTGGTATAAGTTTGGTGTTTAAAATCCCGTGAGTGACTTTATCACCTGGACCGCTGACGGCATATCCGCGAACTGAACACCAACCTAAGAGACAAGAAAGTTTTGAAAACTGTCAAAAACAATCGCAAAAAGCCCATTTGTCGAGGAATTTTATTGATCGTTTAGTCTTTTGCACACTTTAATCGTTGGCCACAGCTCTTCTTTTCATTATTTGCGCGTAAAATGCTAATAAATGAGCCCAATGAAGGATCCCTGTTACTGAAGTCCGAGTGCTGAATGAAATATAGCATGCTATTGTTTTCACGACTTCACACGACAGCAAGTGGTGGATAAATGAAATGAACATTTTAAAAATGTAGAGCGGTTCCAAGGTTTAATGGAGTAGGCATCATCTATTCAGGTATTCGGTAGATGATTGGGAAATCTAAGAAGCGTCTCATCCATACAATAAACTGTTTGGAGGTTGGGAGGCAGAGCTTGTAGCTTTTTTCACTTTAGGCTTTACTATTTTTTGGTGACCTCTATCCATCCTGCATCCAGCATTGGGTTCTGGCTAAGCTTTGGCGGCTACATCAAGCAGTAGAATAAAATTCGTCCTTCTTGTCTCCCCGAACAGCAAAGGAACATTTGTTGTGATATGTTGAAACCTGTCATGTGACTGGGTTGCTTAGTAGGAGACATGTAAGTCTAAGTCCAATCTTGAGTATAATGATTTCGCTGCCGGCAGTGCCTTTCACATACGGATGGATGGACAAAATTTTCCGGTTTGGCGGTTACAGGCGTCTGCCAGGTTGCCTACCTGGTATTCTTCTTTTCACTTATCTCCCTACTTCTAGACTCCTTTCTTTATTAGGAGCCAGAAACACAACTGAATCTTCAGAAGCGTAAATAGATGACGAATCCATTTGGAACATGTTACTGACAACGAAATCTCCTTATTCGTAGCTGGTGTCATCTTTCTGAAAGTTAGTCTCGCTTAGCCAACGAAAAATACCTGAAGAATTACTCTCTCTGCTAACGATTCAAATGCGCTTCTAGTAGAAGGATGATGTATTGAACACAACCCTTGTGCTGGCCACGAAATTTCACTGAGTGAATCCAAAAGGCCATGCAGATGCTACTAAAGGGGATTGAAACCGGTTT
This sequence comes from Fasciolopsis buskii, assembly GCA_008360955.1. Lineage (NCBI taxonomy): Eukaryota > Metazoa > Platyhelminthes > Trematoda > Plagiorchiida > Fasciolidae > Fasciolopsis > Fasciolopsis buskii. The sequence continues at coordinate 73,664 of LUCM01004543.1, read as the reverse complement.
TACTTACTCGTGGAAAGGAGCATTTATCGAATACTGGTGCCTTTAATTGGGCAAATGATTTTATCCACGCCTTGTCAAATTTTTCATAAAAAATCTGCCAACTCTACCACATCCTAAGTATCAAACAAACTTACATAGAATAGAATCAGACCTTTGAGACGTAGACTACCGGGGTACATCCGTATGATGTGCGTAAAATTATCGTCAGCTGTCCCGGCGATTTCCGACCCGCGCTTCATTCAAGTGAATTAGTCGTGTAACAATTGACTGAACAAAATCAAACACAGTTTGCTCATTATGTTTTATATAAATCGGAAAATGTAGGACATCACATAACATGTAGTGTGCAACTCAAATCCACGTTGATTTGACAACCGTTGAGTGTGTACCAGTCAAACAAAAGCGAAAACGAAACAAAACACTAATTAGGAACTCGGGACACATTGATAACATCCTGAAGATAGTAGCAAAATCGCCTCAGTTTGGTTTTGGGGCAATGACTCAGTAGTCGGTCACGTCAAGACTTAATCAACTTACACTGAACACATCAAATTAGTCGAGTTCCGGGCACAGAAAATATGAGACGATTACCACATCGGTCGACCAAATCGCCACCATTTGCCATCGGTCGTGGACAAGATGGACGGGAGTAGTGAGTCCACGTACAACGATATCCAACACTTTCCAGTCTCAAACTGGTAGTAGAATGCTCGACATGCCTGTCGACTTCGACAACTGAAATAAAAACATCGGACGTTGTAATGAAATGAATGTGGAGAACAAGTGTCTACTGCAAATCTTCTGTTTCGGTTCACTTCGAAAAGGTTACCAAAATTGGGAACTCGGATGACGATATATTGAAGCACTGATTCGGCGATCGGCAAATTATCAAGAATACTTCGGATTAAGTAATTTTTAAAAAGCGTTTTCAAAGAGCTTGATTTCAGGATGTCACTGAACCAACGAAACCAGTTTTCACACTGTTCAGTCCTTGTGCTCGCAAAAAAATCGTCCCATCTTATTTACGATATCGCCACATGCGCCTGTAATTTTGATCTCACACGATTCATTCAAGGAAAACAAAATGCTTCCGTTGTTGTATCAAAACGTTGAACTACTGTATGTAGTAAATGTATTTATCGAGGAATAGAATCTCGTTTACTTGGTGAACATCTGAAGAAATCTCGATCCACTGGCAAACAAAAAGTCGGATCTGAACGGCTTTGGCAACTTTATAATCTAATCAGTTGACGAAAACAAATTCGGTTGCTTTTGTTTATCGCGTTTCGGTTACCAGTGCATGTTGGCATTGGAACATCGTGTCCTGTATAGATGCGACCGCCATTGTTCCATGTGTGACACGCTGGCCTGTGTACGGTTGGATGAAGAACAATCCCTGCTATTCCATCTTCAAGTGGAACAATCGGAACTTCAGTTATTTTCCTCGTATCTTCTTAGTGAAAATGAAGAAATCAAACGAAGCCAAATATATCGACACAAAACAAGCAACTTTTGATCCAGATTAGTTCTTTCCGGGTTAGTGTCCTCATTTGGGACTAACGCATACGTTTAGGTGATGAGTTTTGCAGGGTTGACTGCGGGTACTGTAGAGAACTGACATGATTTCTTAATGGTGAGTTGGATGTCGGTGTGTCGTGAGACTTTAGGACGAAAAGTTAGATGTGAAAATTACTAAATCGAATCGGTAGTCATCAAAGATGACGTCGTACTTTCCAGATGAGTGACGGTACGTACAATATCACGGTCCGGATGTAATCTTTTGTGTGACCTCCATGATCCCCGAATTTGTGCCATTGAAAACAAGAGACGAATGGAATAACAATTCTACTGACTATGTAAATAATTAATCTTCAAAGTTTGCAAATTTTATCGGTGCTCTTAGATTTCTCTCGACTGACGCGAATCATTTTTCCACGAATCAGGGCTGCTATTCCCGTCAGTTGAAGTTATAAGATGTTTCGATTCTCACACCATTAACTTTCGCAAAACGCAATGATTCTCCTGATTAGCAATCCCGGGCCCCGGATGCGTTTGGCTGGGGTCGCACTTATGAAGTGAACTTGATAACTCCGTGTGTAGTCTACCAATTGTCGTAGGCTCTGATTGACCAATGGGGAAAACTTAATGGTTTGAAGGGATGCTGACCTTTTTTGGGTGTTAAACTTAATTTATTTTTTCGTGGGACCACGCAGCATTGTGGTGAACAAAAGAAATCTTGCTCGCTGCATAGGATAGAAACTCACAGATGATAGATTGCGTGACAGAGATTGGAAACTTTGCAAAGGGGAATGAGAAACTTCAGTGCTCACCACAAGAGATGGACTCCAAAATTACTCAATCATGCTTTCGATTCTAGGGCAACGAAATGGAACATCAAATGTCACGGATGGAAGTACAGTTTTCTCCTACCAAACCTGATTGCAAGCCGCGGCTAGCGGTAATCTGACAAACGGTTAAAGGATGCATGATATGTTATAGTGGTTTTAAGGCTAGTAGAATTTACAACTTGAAACGATTTACTCGAAAGAAAACAACAGGACTGAAACTCATTCACGTCACAATTATTTATCTGAGAAAGTATGAAAAACGGGTAAACTGTTTGCATGCCATTTAGGAAAAAATTGAGAACAAGCACAATATATATATATCATTCCGACACATTCTGAAAACATTCGTCCTACCCCAAAGCTATAGCCAATTTTCGAACGAATCTTTATTAGAATTAGTCAAAAATAGGGATGTGGGCAAATTGTGTTTTGGTTTACAATTTATTGTTGTCTGATTTTAGGATCAGGTCCAATTAGCGTCACATTCAGACCAAAATATGTTTAATGTTGTGAGGGACAACTAGTAGCCTCTGATCATTTAGCTAAAATTGGAGTAAAAATTCAAACATGCCAGGGGGCATATGATCTAATCAGGTTGGTTCGTTCCATTTCATTGTGACACGAATAAGTACTGAAGAAGAGAGAATAGTGATACGATTACCATTGCATATAAACAATGTTTTGTCGTCGTTTACTTTACTGTTTGCAGTGCGGAGCTAAAAGCAGACAGCATAGGTCAATAGTGAAAATAAATCACGTGAACAATCATTCTGCCAATGCGGCTGAACCATTCAGATCAGTGATCTCATCGGTTGGCATATGCTGCACGATTTGAATTGTAATACAAAGTTCACGAACACAATCTGACCATTGTGATCCAGTACATTTTGTGTCCCTATTTCCAGCTGTTACTCAGATCAGTGTTTGGGTTGCCATACATTTTGTCACTGCATCGGGCTTTGTTCCGTGTTTGGGATTTACTGTTTAAAGTGAGATAAACATTATCAGTTGAACTCTTATCATGGCTGTCCAATGATTAGCTGAAAAGAACACGGATTATTGTTTCATACCTTTGTCTCATCACTCTGAATGATGAGCCAATAAATGTATATACTTAATCTAAACTGTTATCCTGTATGGAGCCAAATGATTTTGACAGGACCTGTGCACAATAGATATGCAGAATCACAAACTCGGGGTGTGAGGCAATGCCATAGAGAGCGAGAAACTTCGTGGTAAATATGATAAGAGGACCGTAAAGAGCTGGGCGACAAGGATAAAGCCTCTAAATTGGCTAAGACCGATATCAATCGGGAATTTGTCTTTTCCAGAAGAATGCCGAGGGCTGTCTGCACGTTCATTCGCGCAATTTGTACGTATTTCGCGCTGCCGATTATCAAGACCTGACTATCTTGGAGGATACCAAACGGGTGTCCACTTCTCCCTGCAACCAACAAGAACTTTCAAGGCCGAGGAGAAGTTTTTCAGTTTCGATCGCCACGTGGCTGACTCAAATGCAAATGGATTATTTCATCCAGTTTGCCTCTAAAATTTCTGATCTCTTATTAGCTGACTGTACCGAGCGAAATTTCACATTGCTGAGTGAGAAGCTGCTGGCTTTTGCTTTTTTATTTGCAGTACCGATCTATTTGTCTATTTCGTAATATTCATTTAGAGGAAATAATTGGTCAGCACTACTTCTGACCAGACTAGGGATTTTTACTGGTCTCTGTCTTCCATACGTCAAAAAGGTGAGTCTATGACAAAAAAGCAATCTACCGAAAGTTTGTTTGTTAGTTTGTCTAATCGGCCATATAAATGCTGGAAGAACCACTTGTTTACTTACGTGTCACAACAGTCGAAAAGCGTGAGTACAGTTGAGGCATCGAAGCATCCGGCTTCTAAGTTGTCACCAATAAATACACTGTTTTGTCCATTTGGCCAGTTAAGTAATAATGGATCAGTTATGGGATTTTTTACATAGTTTGATAGTTCACAAAACACATAATCAACCAGTTCGTTTTTCTGATACGAGGTCTTCATGCCAGCTGATGAAACCACGCCTACCGTATGTGCGGGCAATGGGGTCTGACTTTTGTCCCACTGAATAATCGTGTCACCTGGTCGCGTAACAGCCGAACTCCAACCGGGATCACTGTAACGCCATCCGGCACTTATGTCAGTGGCTGTGCGATTCAACAGTTTTGAGATGCCTGTGAACGCGAAAGAGCCAGCTGGAAGGTAGTTCGTTATCCTGCTCGCATTTGAACCGGGCATGAACAACGAAAGCCCAGTCTCCTTTGATACACTTTCACAGTACTGATGAGCGACACAATAGTTAGATTTCATTTGGACCATCAGCATACACACACCACCGAAATCAAACATTCCATTGGGGCAACAACGGCAAACGAGTAGGAATAAGAACAACACGCTCGAGGTGAACAAAGCCAATGTTTTATGCTCGGACATCTTGATGAGTTTCGCAGCCAAATTTGAACAAGGCGCAACAAGATGCTGTTCTTATATGTGCTCATCATTCCAGCAACTGATATAGGAAGTGCCGAAGGGGATTGGTTCAGATTGAAACCAATGAAGGAACGACATGCAAATTATCAGCCGATCGTCTGGCTGCTTATTCCCTATTTGCGTCGCTAAATTTTAGACCTGATTTCTCATTGTAAATTATACCATAAAAAATGTCCCCAAATGCACGAGCCAGGCGGGCCTCTGGATTACGAACTATCTTATTTGGACACATAGGGGCAATTAGGTCACGTTTATGCTGCCGATGTGTTTCAAACTTTCACCCGTTAGCGTGTTGTGTAGATTAGTCTAAGTCAGGGCGAAGAGCACGCATGATCTGCGTTTGATCAAACAGTGTGAAACTGCCGTCAAAACGGCCCGGAGATTCGTGTTCTGTACGTGCTCGAAAACCACCGAATCTCTTAAATGCAAAACTGCGCAACGCAAACCCGATATTCTGACTCTGAATGCACTCACCAGAGAACAAGATTGATGAACAAATACAAGGAAGAATATACATTTAGATCGAATTGATGCGATGTCCGAACACTAAGGACTAATAAGCCAAATGTTCGTCTTTAGTTGCCCTCACGGTGGCCATAAGTATTGATGATGATCAAGAAAAGAATGAAAACGAAAAGTAATTGCTGAACGTTTTCTCAAGAATAAAACAATAAAAGCATTACCACTGTGAATGGTGCTTGAAGTATCGTCAGTCGGCTTTTCCAGAAACCTACAGTAGTTCGACATCCGTAACTGCATACTGCTTTATTCCGTGGAAACGTGTCAGTGGAACAACATGGCGTTGTGAATATAAGGACTGTAATTTAAGGTGTATTATTCCTCCTGAACGACGGCCGGTACAACGCACTCTCCGATTGTGCCGACATTCGGTTATATGCAAAATCAACACATACACACACATTTCGAATTTGTTACCAATAGAACACTGGGTAACATGAACGCATTTTTTCAACTGACGGTCTCTGTTGAAATCGTGGAGACGAAAAGTAACGCCCAGTGACGTCATTTCGGAAGGTGTTATCACAGTCTGCACGCCAAATCCCCGGTACCAGCGATGGGCCAAAATGATTTAGTCACGAACTACCGAATTCAGACCTTTCACGCTTCTTAAGCCATTTAACGTTGTTTTGCTCTATTGAACACCTATTGATGGTGTCGCTCTTATTTCAACCTATCGATCCTCTGCTAGGTTTTGGCATCATTTATTTTCACACAAAGGAACTACTAATTTCCGAAGCCCACTACACGACTTGCGCAAATGATACCATTCAAACGGTGGTCAGACAGATTACGTGAACACAATCGATGATCCCACTAGATTTCCGAGCGGTCAACCGGCTCAACGAGCATCCGATACCGATCGACAAGCAGCGGTATCATCAAACAAGCAAAGGACGGTTAGCGACAAAAATTCTGAGCAGGTGACGCTGATATCGATACACACACACACACACATAAAATAAGCTGGTTCTTGATACATTTGATGCCAAAGAATTATCTAGAACCAAACGTAAGTTTCTACTACCTCGTGGTCTGTTGAATTGGAGGAAAAAATGAACAGAGTCGCGAAAAAGTACCCCAGTTTATTTCTATTTTATTCAAGGTTCCAATCATCTGCATAATGCAGATGAGATTTCTAACGATGAGCAATACGAACAGTTACGTGATGAGAGAAAGTTATCGTTCTATGAATCGGTAACAGTGGCGTACATTCTGACTCTTGTTGATATGTTTTGCTGCGCATTGACTGGCAAATATTGTTTTGTTTCGTTCCAAGGTTTAATAGGAAATCTCATCATCTACGCTGACTAGTTATCGTATCTGTCAATGTGATCTCTCTTTTCCAGTGGTCTCCTACGTTTTTAATCAAGTACAAATCCGAGAACCTCAGTAGGCACGGGACAGATGCTAGCTCGACAATGTTCTTATACGATTTCCTGCTCGAAAGGATGCATGTATGACGCTATCTTGGAAATGAAAATGCAAACTTTTTAATTCGGAACTTCTCTTTTCTGAAGTCACTACAATCGGCCGTATTTGTATAAACCAAGGTCAGAATATCTAGCAACATGATTTTTGCTGCTCCGTAGTGAATCATTTCCATTGGGTGAGCTACAAACACACTCAGATATTCTAACAATGAATGTCAGCATAAAACAACGCGGTAAATTTTGCTGTACTGTGGTCCTTTGTGTGACCTTTTATCCGGTGACCAGAAGTAAAATACTGCGCACACCGGATTCACTTTCAATTGAAAGATTCCCCTGTATGAATCCATGCACACACACACACACACATACACAAACAGTGGCCAAAGAGCATCAGCTTATCCTAACAACAAATGAATAGCTTCGAACGGCCAAGTAACTAACAAGAAGGATTAGAAAGTGTGGAAATTGAAACATCTATTGATTGTTTCCTCACAATTTCAGCAATTCCCGTGAGGTATTCGGGATAAAGTAGATAAATACTGTTTTCCTTAGCGATAAAGTACGTTTTGCTGCCAATCGAGGTCTTATCATCGCTCTCTAAAAGACTAGCGGTAGCTCTAGAACAATCAAATAGACCGAAAAACGTGTGAAGTATTTATTCTTTCACGGATCGGTTTGTTCGTACTTCCGTTGCCATACATCCTTTTCCAAATGTAATTTGTGTGCATCAAGACAGAACAAAATGCCACAGACAAACAAAATGATGTTTTTGTTGCAATCATCTTGCTGTGCCAGGATTTCTGGGGTATTTTCACCACGAAATTTGCATGCACAAATACACCGATGGCAATTCTGGATATAGAACTCGTAGATCAGCTGACAGAGTTCTTTATGGACCAGCTTAGGTGCTCTTTCAGGTGTTGTTACTTAGGCTTAGCCTGTATGATCCTGTTCAATCATCTTCATACTTTTACACTCCTATCAAGCTGGCACTGGAATCGCATTTGGACCGTTAGGAGCGTTAATGGATGGTGAATCCACGTAAGAATCACACGGTGATTTATCGGTTTTGTTTCTTCGGTTAAGCAAGGCGAACCTTCAAAAAAATGGCACAAGGTCCTAAAGCATGTTCCACATGCGAATGGATGAACAAAATTCTCCCGGACGTACACGATTAGTTTCGCAGTTACTGTCACTCGTCAGGTATGCCTTCTGAAAATTAGTCTCACCTAACCTACAACGAATCACCAAGGGATTCCTACATGAATCCATCATCCATGCACGGGTCTAACAACTCTAATAAATTTCTAGTACATCTGATTTGCTCTGAAATTCGGGCTTGGATAGGGGAGTCTAGTGTTGTTCTGTTAGCAATCCTATCTCTCAGGTGTCAGTGGAACGGTCTTTAATAATCATCCCTAACTTATTTATGGAGAATATGTTGAGCAAATCTTAGTTCAACTTATCACTGGTTGATTGTGATACTTCACGTTTTTTCTAGCTCCGCAGACCGTTTTACTACCTTATTTCAGTTCTGGTTGAAATATTTACTTTGGAAGTTCAGACCGACAACTCACCTTCCTTCCACTACGAGCTGCACACACGTGGTTATAATCCACTCAAAGCTTATTCATTTCAGAATCATTCCTCACAGTAGCAATAACTGTGAAAATTTGGAGCCACCCTAATTAGCCAATATCCAAGTCACCAAGATGTAAATCATTGAGCAACTTAACACAAATCCTAGTCGCTTGACCGATCTGTTTTTTGGCCTCGAGATTTTTTTCTTCTATAATCGGTACCGGGTGTCCACTTTCATTCGTTTTTCGCCGGAGCCGCATAAAATAAGCAGGATCACATCGTGAGTAGCGCCCCAGAACGAAGTGATAGCTAGTACACATGATAACCCATTCAGTAGTGCAAGATTCTTCGATCATCTTGGAATTAGTTTGCGTCAAACGTATTGGCAATTGGTAATGAACACCAGCATTCCGTTCTACAATGAACTTCTAGTCAGTTACCATGCAAGTGATGAACCCACAATTAATGAGTAGCTAGTGATTTGTGTAATCTATAAGGTAGAACAACTCCCGGGAGGGTTCGGTCCCCGAATAATCGGAAGGCCATTGAGCTCTACTTTTAGGAGTTCAATCCGGGTACTTGTTCTAGTTCTAGTCTAATGCATGCGCAGGAGGTCACAGCTTTAATTTGCTACTGGAGTCTTCCAACAGTCAAGTGCATATGGGTGCACCGTGACAAATCATTTTATTGACTAGTAAAACTTTCCGAAAGTTAGGTAAACCGTTGGATAGATATGGTAAAAATAAGGTAAATTTCTGTGTTGGGGATAACGAAGCTTTTTTCTCTAGCTGCCAAGTTTCTTCGTAACTTTTTTGAGGAGAAGGAATGTTTCTCCCCAAGAGTTACCCAGTAACCAAATGATACAAGTGACTATCAGTAGTGTATATTCCCCAGTTACATGATCGGTTATGTAAATGCCACTAATTCTTTCTCTTTGGATAGATGGTCCCGTAGACAGTGGACACGTCTGTCAGCAATTTGAGGTAGAATAATCAGCATCAAATTCTTAATTCGGTTACATGTCTAGTTTCAATCATAATTTAGTAAGGGCTTGTTGATGGTAACGTATCATTCCAGAAGCAATTTCAAATTTTGTCTTCCCCGTTGTTAGATCGCACGCTTACAAAGCGTCACTTAACTACAGTGATTCCTATGGTCAGGTTTTCCTCGTTTCAGATAACTAATTCGATAGTATCTTGCGCGCCTTCAGTTATTGATCCACCCTCCCCCAGAACATATTCATGTTCCCACTTTACTTACCATTTGTCTGTCAAGATGCTGATCGCTTATGTGTCCCTGCTTCATTTGCAACTATACCGTTGCAAGCTTGTCAAATGTCATCTTTCGCGAATAAAACAGACCTACTGATAATAAACGAAAAGAGAAATAAGAGAAATTGTTGTTAGTTAAGACCAGACGTTCAGCGACCAACGACACTAGATGCAAGTGTTTCAATCGGCCTTCAAAATGTGTTCAGGAATGTTTGGGATCCAACGGACACGACCCAATATAGTTGAGGCAGCACAATAATTTAAATGTGATTAACTGGCCTAATTCAATAAACAAATAACAAGGGCCACCTCGATCGGTAGTGATATGTCGGAAACCTAAATACCAACCTTAGTGACCAGTATTTTACAAACTTTGTCGGTCTGAGTTAAGGCCAGCATAAGTTCCTAAGGGCACTTAGTAACGTCTCATTAGACTCCTTCGTTCTAATCACAAGAGAAGTGCTTGAAAATGCCGAAAGCTCAGTGGGAGATAACACAATACAAATTTGAGATGCATTTACCGATATAGATTGCAAATGCTGTCGTACTGGAAAAGCGAACAACAAAAATTCTGATGCAACGAAGGAGACAGAGTTAGTCGAAACTTATGAGATCGATTCATGTGCACGTTACAAAGAAACAAGCGTTACACTTAAGACAAGGTAGTTGAAAGAAATGCACCCGTAACACTTTCTCTTTGATCCGGATTTGTAGCCGAATTCGATTGTGAGGTCATTGTTAGAATACCATTCGATCGGAAGTATGCATGGGCTATCATGTTGCAGACGGTTTCATGGGCTGTACTTTGACCCAGATCTTACATAATAAACCCACCTTGACCTAAATGAGAGCCCATTAATGAGTTCACAAAAGGCGTGTAAACATAATCTTTTGTTCTTACATTGAAATAATAAGATGGACACTTGAGATCAACGTGACACTTGAAAAGAAATGAGGGATACACTCCGTCGATCTTCCTACACACCAAAATGAAACATTCTGACGAAGCACAAAGCAGTGGATTTTACGAGCTTGCCGTGAAATTCAGTTAGACTTAAGACGTTTGAAGTGAAATCTTTTTCGGTGTCTCTTGGCAGCTAGAAAGAAAAACAAACTGATCAAATAGCCTAATGAAAGGCTAGTGTTTTGACATGTACACTCGATGGCGTGAACTTGTTTTATTCAGATAGTGTGATGTGCATATCTGGCTAAGACCGTCACGTTACGCTAAGTGGACGTTTCAAACACTGTACTGCAACAAACTGCGTCATTGGTTGTTTAATCGCTTACGTGAGTTGCACCAAGATTTTTTTGCTGATTACTATGAGGTATTGATTGTCAGAAAATCTATGGTTATAAATATCTATCAACAAAACACCCGCGATCTTACCCCACTTTACACCTTATTAAAGTTTCTCAAAGCATCCGACAGACCAAGCATTGTTTGCTATCCAAATCCCGTTATTTGGTGCTTCAACTAGTTTGAACTTCTCTATACGAACGCGTTCGCGAGTTTTCGATAAGTCAACCACCTGGCAAGTAACTACATATTTGGTAGGCACTGTCTTACGTTGCCACGCGACTGTCGTTGTTGTCACCGAGTGCTTTTCTTATCCGGCGTAGATTCATCTCCAGCCCGGATCGGGCCTCGGCGGTCTACGCAAACGATCAACATGTTTCCACAATATTTGGGAAAGGACAGAACAGTGAATGACTATTTAATCCACGAAGGTACTCTTACGTGAAGTTTCTCCAAATGGCTGTACACGTTTTTCCCCAGCATAACCCATAGACTGATTCTAATAATGCTCCGACCGAAACACGTTTCATTTTCCTCACAATATGATATATTTGTCACGTTGAGGAAGAAATTCTCAGAAACGGCACTTTCATCGAAATTGGATTGGAATTGTATCAGCCAGGCAACAGAAGTGAACAGTTGGATGCTAAAAGTCTTCCTAGCGAAGCTTCTCGGTAATTAATCCTCAGCTTAGGAATTATCTAGTTAGCAACCGGGCTAAAACTTTGACCGATATCCCATTTTAGGATCCATCTGTATATTTCGAGCATGAAAAGCTCGATAAATTAATTATTCATGTTGGACAAGCAAGTATTTTATCGTTTACGAATTTAAAGTAGAATAAATCTTACGAGTCATCCGCAATTATTTATAAATTCTTCATACTTCAGTGCGATTTATTTTTTCGTGTACGGACTAGTTTATCGTGATTGCCGAGGCCACCCAAGGTTATTCGGAGTTATTGCAGTCCGCAAACAGATATAATAGGGTAGCCTATCAGTAAATTTATGAATTTCATTTTACTTTATACTTCGTAGGTGCTAGAATCTTAAGCTTATAAGAAAAGTAAATTTCTGAAGTCATCACAATCGGCCGTATTTGTATAAACCAAGTCAGTATCTCTATAGCCAGTCAGATGTTCTATCCTTTTCTGCAGTCTTCTTAGCGAAGTAAGGTGATTGCCAGCGGTTTCTCCTAAACAGTACCTAGTGATCTAGTACCAGCATGCAATCGCTGGGGAGCCAGATGTCCAATAGCAACGGTTGCCCCAGTCCAGATGAGCAGCTTTATTAGTAAAGATCTAACCTATCTGTATGAAATGCTTAGGATTATCCGTGTGATTCGCACGATGAAAATGAGCTCGATGAATAACTTCCAGGTTACGCGAAAAGATCCGTAGACCTCATCAGTCCAAATCGTGGACATTTCTCAATGTTGCTTTATTCCAGGATATCATGAAGTCCTGAAAATCATTATTCCCGTGTGATACCAGCTGATAATTTTTCAAGCCAAATTGCGGGATGTCAGACTTATCGGAGTATTCCCTCCATAGTTAGGGCTTGTATTATTTACATGTATTCTGATATTTATAACTTGCCGAAGAATATCAGGCAACTGTATTTAACCAGAACTACTCGCGGTAGGCTTAGAATCAAGCGATCAATTCCGTTGGTGTTAATTGTCTTGAATGGGTCTTTTCAATTGCAGAGCATGGCAGGAAAAACCTTGAACCCTGCTGTGCAATTGATCCTAATGCTCCCTTCACAAAATTCATGTACTATGAATATGAAAAGTAAATTAAGGCAGGATATTTTTACGAATGTAACAACTTCGGATGTCTGCTTTCTCTCGTAAACTTCCGAATTCTCTGCACTGAGTGATATCCGTGGCACCCACTATGGACGGACAGACACGAACACACACACACACACACACCAGCTTCTCCAAAATGCCTGCAAAGAATGCCGGTTTACTTCACGACTCCCGATACCAGTCCGATAACCTCAAATGACACTAATAAGTAGGAGCACCTGCAGTTGACAAACCATTGTTAGGATGCAAAAACAGTACTAAGTATGCGCTTCCTGTCGATTTACAGACAAACACAAATGAGAACTGCATTGATCCACACAATTTAAATAACTCATTCCCGCTGGAACTACGCGTGTAATGTGGTCGAGGATGGGAACTTTCTCTGGTGACACCCATCTGTTAGCAGGCTTAGTTTTACCCTGTACATGTAGAAAATACCACGAGCAGATATCCAGCTGATCTGAATGGGGCCTACAGGCATTCATCATACCGGTCATAAGTTCAGGACACCAGGTGACACAGGGACAGTTTCTCTAACCTATTACGGTTTCTTCAAGACAAACAGGTGTGAAATCTCCAGAAAACAGAATGGATCCATTCACTGTTGGCAAACCGTCTTTATCTGTGGGAAGAATTTATCGCAGAACGCATCACTGTTCAGTGAACAAAATTAATGGATAACCCCTTCAGTTGTTTGATGAATAATTGTGGATCCTTTTAACGAACACTTCTGTGTTATTGATTGCTGATTGTAATATTTGGCTCCTCGTGTCACCTGAAAACACACTGAATCAATAACGTGACTGCTAAGCAACATGCTGGAAAAACTAGGCAATTTGAATGGCTTTTTGCACAAATTTGGGGTTAATTTCGCCTAGAACCATAGCAACCAATCAAGTTGACTACAAGTTTTATCTTGATTTGCGCATTCCATCTAACGTTGGTGATAATTTCTGTTTTGGCAAGAGGGTACAGTTTATGGAGGTACTAAGTAATGGGATGTTAAGGCCGGGTTCGAGAACTGCTGGTTTCTTGTTCGAGGTTTTACTTTTGGAGAATGTTCAAGCAAGTGCAGACTGCGCCTTCAGTGGGATGGACAAGTTTTGCGCATGCCTACCCATTGTCTACCTTTTGGGGTTCTGTTTGTACGTACTGGACTAGGCTGGAAAAAGCGACGTGGCGGCCAGGTTATGACTTGGCGTGGAAGCAGGAGGAATTTAGCTTCGGCTTTGGCCCTGGTTGGTGCCTCCTCCTTTCCTGGGTGGGGCCCAAGAGATAAGGATTGTTGCTGGTTGCAGACTATAAGAGATATCGCTGAGAACCAAACTCAGCGCCATGAATGCTGTATGGCCTGTCTGTAGAACTCATCTTCTTTTAAAATAATCGGCAACCAACCAAAAAATCACAAAACATGTTCGGCAAAACACAAAAAAACAGTTGGTTTGCATGGTTTATTATTTAGTTTAGTCCCGTTGACATGTTGTTGCTTTTGCACCATGCTTGTTTTCAAGCAGGTATTTATATATATATATATATATATGTATACATATATATATATATATACATATATATATATATATAAGGGACGGCCTCATTTTAGCTTTACTTGCAAAAACCTGGGACCCCACAAAACGGACATGGAGAACACTGCCAAATCTGCACACATTATGATGTTGTCCATGAACAAACGGAATTACGTGCTCCATTTGAGACGGGATCAAACTCAATCATGTGGGCGATATCATGGTAACGGAAACGTCAGTTGTTGTTCGACTGCTGTCAAATCATCCCTTGAAAGTTACCAGCTATTAATATTAGATTGCACAGGTGAAGTCAAAGTTTGTCCGAAGGAGATCCCGTCATTTTCGGAATATTGTGTGCAGTTGATTAGCAAAGCTAATTTCCCGATTGCAAACGGTCAATTTATGCTTTGTTGAAATCTCTTAGATGACAATAGGGAATTCAGTTATTCGATTGCGATTTTCACAATTTTAATTCCCGTTATATAGTTTGCTCTGTGAATTAGCTTGAACGTAGCCTATTGTGGAATATCCACAGTGAGGCTTCGATTTCGTAGATGTGATTTCGGTTTTATCGACTCAATGCGAATATCTTGGATACATGATGCCCACATCAGAGCATCGAAGCAAGAGCATTATTTCACACATGAGTTTGCAATCCGAATGGTGAATTTAAAGCAACAGGCATTTAAACAGGTTGGTAAGTGCCCACCCCACCTCTAGGTGTCATTTTGCTTAACTAAGGTGCAGCAACTGTGAACATTTTAGCACTGAAAATCGGCAAACCTTGGCAGGGCCAAATGTCCTTTATGTTCCAAGCAAGACATTGACTTATGTATCTTTTCATTAAATTTTCTAATTAGAGGCAAAACTACCCGAGATTTTGTGAGGTACATATGCTTTCTCACTCTAAAAATTTTGTAATTTTCCTGTACAATTTCCTTCAGGTATTCCTACATTTGTTTGAAGAAGCTCAAATCAGAGGCCCTCAGCAGCCATTGAATAAGTCCCATTCCCCCAAACGTTCTTGTAACGATTTTCAGTCAGAACAGATATAGGTGGTTGTCTTAAAAGGTTGACCGTTTAATTTACAAAATTTTATGATATGCAGGAACGAAAAATGAAGGTTTTTGTTTGAATGCTTGCCAAGATCAGCAAGTTCCACGTTGTATTTCCCCTGTTGCATTATCGATCCATGCTCCGTGTTAGTGTCCTATTCCGTGGTAATCGTTCATTCCAGAAACCCAGTCCCAAGATTTCATTTCAAAACGATTTGACTGTGTCAGTTACAAACAACAATCGACTGAACACTGTCAAGTATATACAATTCATTTGACCGGTCAAAAGTAGTGAGCTATTCCCGTGAAACTCGCCCATAAGATCAGATCTAATCAAAACGGTCAGATCCTCATCAACGCCCAGTATGTCCACATGTTTTGATTTCTTCAATATATGGTTGTCTCTCTTTTAGTGACCGGCATTATGATGATAGTGTCACTCATCTTGAGTGTGTTTTGTGAGACACGTCGCTCATCAGAGAGACTGTCGGTTCGCCGAGTACGGCTCACTGCCAGGACCATGAATTGTCTCAACCTAGATCTGGTCTCCTCGGGAAATCCAAACGACTAAAATGTGCGTTCAAGTTAGGTCATGTGTTCCCTCGATGTTGCATTACCCATGTTGGAATTTAGCCCTTTTTGGAGAACGTTCACCTCCACCATCGATAGTGTTCGAGAAGACACGTCTTTGACCCGTGCTCTATTCCCAGCTTCATCGCTATTCTTTGTGAGTTTTTGGAGTCTTCTTTGTTGACAATTACTAACCAGTCATCTGGTAGCAACTTAGAGTCGTATGGTGGTACCACTGTTCACCGTTTCATCGAATACGTGTTCTTCGTCTTCTACCAATTTGTTGTACATGTTAATGCGATTGTGGACGTCTGTGATGAGAATACGTATCACACGTCCACCACTGTCTCACTGTCTTCCACACTCCTGGGCGGTTTATAGGAGGACTGTGGTTTACACTTGAAGACAGAATGTTTCGTCTCAGGCATTCATTAACGAAAGAATAGTTTTACGCGGGTATAAGCTTGCCGGCAAGCAAGCATGTCCCACTGCCTAGCAGTTCTGAAAGTTGCTCGCCCGTAGATGATGAAATGCCTGCCAGTGAAACGCCAAGTTTAGAGCTCAGAGAGTTCTGAAATTTTAGGCATCGCCGGGCTTGACGATGAGCAGTCCAATCAGTATAATGCCATCCTCCTATCACACGTCTCATATTGTTTGTGAGTTCGCCACATAAATAGAAAGTAAACCGATAAAAGCTTTCTGGCCTAATTGGCTTTATCTGACTCATCTGTTTTTGTCACGCGGTTGTTCAACTGCCTGTTTTGTTTTTTTCGCCGAAAACCAGTTTGGTCCTGTGTCAGTTAAAATAGACTAATTTGTTTTGTTTTTCCTGATGTCGAATATGGATAAACCCTACGACATGAATTTTTCATCGTATCCCCCCCCCACATTATCGGAAGGCAAAGTTGATTTGCTCAACCGCCCATTTCAGACTACATGGTAGGTATTCTTAATGGAAGAATGATGCGTTTCATTCGTGTTATTATTCGCGCCTAGCTGCCCTGGTGAAGAGGTCCACGTAAGGATAACATATATTCAGGAAACTACTCATTCCATTTGATATTGGAACCTGAATCACAATGTGGACGGTGAATTCTCCAGATCTGTATCTTGTTGTTAATTTTCATCTTGATCTGTTGACCCTAGAAAATAGAACCCCGGCATTGCGTATTACGCGATATCAATGCTGAACTAACCATGCAGAATCGATGGAAGCATCTGCTGAG
>LUCM01004543.1:0-54804 GCA_008360955.1 Fasciolopsis buskii | reverse complement strand
TGGCGCTGAGTTTGGTTCTCAGCGATATCTCTTATAGTCTGCAACCAGCAACAATCCTTATCTCTTGGGCCCCACCCAGGAAAGGAGGAGGCACCAACCAGGGCCAAAGCCGAAGCTAAATTCCTCCTGCTTCCACGCCAAGTCATAACCTGGCCGCCACGTCGCTTTTTCCAGCCTAGTCCAGTACGTACAAACAGAACCCCAAAAGGTAGACAATGGGTAGGCATGCGCAAAACTTGTCCATCCCACCGAAGGCTGCGTACAGCGATTATCTCAGTCAGAGGACAACTGAGTGCACCCAGCGCACGATGATGCCCCTCGTAATTGCTCATCTGATGTTCCCACCAGAAACGAGCAAAGGTTCGGAGATATTGTTGGCAGAACACAGAAACTCAAGGGGCGTCCTCAACACGCAGCGGCCATGTCTGGCAACCGTAAAGTAGAACAAGACAAACTGTGGTATCGTACACCCTTCCCTTGGAGGAAAGCCGGATATCACTGGCGGCAACACAGTGTCGTAGGTTCGCAAAAACTGCTCTGGTTTTTGCAATTCGTGATGCAACTTTCTCCTCAACACCTCCGCCAGGTGTGATCAAGCTCCCGAGAAAATTCAAACTATTGACTATCTCTAACCGATCACCAGAAAGGGTGAGCGCAGGCGCACGCTCGTGTCAGTCTTGAAGTACCTTTTATTTTGAAGGTGCAAACCATATACGTGTCTGGATAGGTCAGTCGCCAAGCGATCCAGCGCGCGTTGAATTGCCTGTGCATCGTCGCTTAGAAAGGCGATATCATTGGCATGCTCTAATTCAAAATGACAATTGCCTGGGAGAAGATCAATTCTTACATTTAAAAGACCAGATAAAGCGTTCTGTAGAAGATTCTTCATGACAAAGTTGTAAAGAAATTGGAACATTAAGGGATACTCCACTGGGAACAACGAAGGATGGCGAACGTTGGCCACAAGCTCCCACCTGACCTAAGGTGTAATGGTACGCATATTTGAGGACTGACACACTTCGCAGGTACCCCTACTTCGAAATGCTCGCTATCTGGGAAGTACTCTTCGAAGACTTCACCAAACTGGCGTTTAGTTCTGGGTTGGTTTGAAGATTTTCGCGTAGATTTCTGCTACTAAAACATTGAGACTGGTTTTGTTTGTGCATACGGATGAGAATGATATATCTGCTACTATCAGTCAAGGAGAGAATTTTGATTGCCTGTTGTGCAGCGAACGCATGCCAAAGATTTGCAAACAGGCAATTTATCAAGGTTGCGATTGCATTTAAGTGACTGATAAGGAATGAACACGATAGAGTTGCACTGATAAAGGACGTTTTTATGTGAATTTATGAAAGAGCGTTAAGATTCAGTGTACTTGTGACGGGTTCACTGAAAGGTCGTTCAGTGACTGAGCTCCCGAAAATTTGACCGGAATTAGTCAAGTGGATTTAGCGTCCGTCACGTAACAGATCGGAGTTTCTAATCCCAGATGTGCAGGTCACTTTGTTGGTAGATGGCATCTCATTTTCGTCCGGCTGGTTGGCGCACCTGACCTGATAAGACCTTATGTGGCTCAAAGTCACTTCAAGTCCCAGGGTCACGGATGCTGATCCCAGCTCCCGTGGCCCTAGTGGCTACGGGACCTGACCCTCCACTGCACCAATGCTTCAAGCATGTTATAAAATGTTAAAGTGGAACAGCTAATTTGCAAAAATGCGATAGTCTTTTCGAGGAATTTTACCTGAGACTATCGTTACACGCAGGAATTGGCTTCACACATTAGAATGTTCTATATTGATATCATGATTATATGGTGTTTCCTCACTTACTGTATTGGATTTTTTTTGGAAGTACCATTCGCTCGCGATTGCTTTAATTCTCTCTGTTCCAAGAGACCAAACCGCTGCGTTGTATTTGGTCTGTTAGTTGAACGAATATGCAATGGTCTCATCCAAATGTGCAACGTACTGAGTGAAAATTGAAAAATTGCTATCGATTAGTCCACCCCTCTAACCTGGATATTTTATCATTAAGTTTATCGGGACCGAGTTCGGTTCGCGCTGTATCGAAATAAAGATGCACCTTGTGAAATATTTTTTGCAAACTTCATTGTCCAGGAGCACAGTGTGGCCGAAATAGTCGAGATTTTGCTGACTTTCGGTTATCTTGGGTGGTAGGAATGGCGGTAACCCAACGTGTATTCGCACACTTAAAAATATCACACAACGACTCGTGAATGCACACCGACAGACGAACGCATGAAGGCACATTGTCTAACTGAATTGTTTTAGGCTGCCACCTCAGGTTCATCCGTCTTAACTCAGCCATGGACAAGGTTATCCGTAAAAACCGAAACGTCGAAAGTTTGCCAACTACATTGACTAATAGAAAACACGATAAGAAAACAAGCTTCTCGGTGCTTCACAACTGGCTAGATATGGCATATTTTGCAGGTATTGGGATAGGATGATCCAAAATTAATAGTAGTAGTAACATTAAAGCTTGCTGAAATTAGCCATTTGTGAAACACCGAAAAGAAGCTTGATTGCTGCTGGTTTTGCATGTCTCAGTCGGGAATTTTCAAGCATTTTAACCAGGCTGTTACTAGACAATAAAAGTTTAAATGACTTCTCACTGGCACTGAAAACAAAAGTGTGGCCTCTGGAAATTACTCACGCGTGAATTTTAATAGCAGTGCTTTAAGCATCAGTAGTTAGGAAACAGTTTTGGTCATCTCTTTTTCTTTGACCGCTCAAATCGCCACACTTTCTCACCATAATGGAGAAGATGAATTCTGAGGTGTAATTCTATTTCCCTTACTTCGGATCTTATCGGCCATTTTATTCGATGTTCTCGTATGGACTTTATTTGACCAAATCTTTTACCGTCTCGATGTGTTCACATTGGAAGGTGAGAGTGGTGTATGGCTTATGTCAGTGTTCATGACGCCAATAAGTTCATTTCAGTATGTAGAGCTAAATGAAGCCGGGTTTTAGTGTCAAATAAATGCACGGTCGATAGACACGAACGACATGCGTATGGATCGAATGAAGGCTGGCGATCTATCCGTAATAACATTGATCTTTCGGAGGAAATCGATTAGTTACGGACATCATTTTCTCCGCTACCTAGTTTGATGCTCAGGTTGCATTTTGCGACATTTGTTCGGTCGCTATTACGTGATTTGGCATTAACTGAATTAAAAAATACCCGTGCAAAATATCCAAGGAATAAAAAATCGCAATGAATAGATTCACAACCAAAGTCCTGAATGAGCATAGAATCATATGAATTTATAGGATTGCAATTGAACAAAAGAAGCACTGTATCGTACCTGTTCACAAGTCTGTTAAGAGTATCAAAATTTGTTTTATTGGACACGACGTCGGTTGCACAAGTGTCACATTTTCGAGAGTTCTTGCTTTCGAACAGGGCGCTGGCTTGTCTTCGTGTGCACTGTCGTATCGGTACCACGGCACACAATATAATTAACGCATCTGGCTGCTGGCTTGAGTCATCTCTATTCCATGGACTGAATGAACTTTGTTAACTGTGGCAACGGGATCTGTAAGAATCGCATACCGCACGTCTTTCATACTTGTGTGACGTTACGAATACAATAATATCACCGTTCTTTTCTAGTAGCGTCGATGAGCTTTCCTGTGACCACTGTCATCAGAAGATCTGGCGTTAGAAAGAGAAACGATCATTCTGGAGCTGAGTACGTTGTGAATTAATTTTTGAAAAGGCCTTCCTGATGTGGTGTTCAGGTTTCGATAATCGTATTTTGTTCTTAACAAAGTGTCATTGACACAGGGGACTTGCAGTCGAAAATTTTCATTTATAACCAACTGCATTACCAGTGAGGTGGTTCCAAAATCTGACATTCGAATGGTCAACGTCACGGGTTATTGGAACAGCGACAATTTTTGTACACAAAATCAAAAATGTGACCACCTCGTTTATTTGATTCCCACGTGAATGGGTTTGCAAACGTCCTGCACACCACGAAACAGTCAAATTCAGATGACAGTTCTAACCGCCCAATTTTCCATTCCGGTAGCAGTTAAAGGTGCAATTTTCACAATGACAGACCGGGGAATTATTTTGCTGTACAGGTACAGTAAACAAGCACTTCTAATATTTCTTTTTTTCTTTTTCCTTATTCAATCGTCTCCCTGGTATTGGAACATGTTTATATAACATTTTAAGGTTCTTGCGACGTACGAGGTGGATATGTCAATACGTTTTTCCGCTTCGCCAAGTGGTCACGCGCCAAGTGGAATCACCGTAGAATTGTTGCTAGAAATCCTTATGATCAAGTTTTACAATGCGTCCCTAATAAAACGTATCTCACTTCATCGAAAAAAAGATTGTTTTTCTGCCCTGCTTTGTACGGTTTTCCGCGAAAACCCTGATGAACTGTATATTTGTGATCGCTTGAATTGATGGAATGCTTTACTTTGTTGTGATTTCTACCTTAAGCCTTCCGATGCAATTTGTTTACCCTTCATGTTCGCAAAAAAATCAACACTGTTGATGTAAAGTATAAAACACGGGTGATAATCTGAAAGGAAACCTATTATATTTTGTAATTTTAATGCGATAGAGCATTTCGCATTGCCAAAGGACACAACTTTCGTTTCCCTAATCGTCAAGCTCTACTAGAGGATTAAGACAAATCATATTTAATAAAGAAACAATGTGGCATCTAACACCGATGTTGATATAAATGTCCTCTATGACGTATGCTCAGCCTATGGTTACTTATGTAAAGGATGAGTCACGTGCTCATCGACTAAACTAAGCCTAATCACTCAGAATGAGGTGGATTCATCAGGGCCGTTTTGTCGACCACTAAGTCTTGTTTCTCCTCCTTTCAGTGACTCAAGTCACACATCCTTTTTTCACTTCCCTCAGGTCGACTACACTGTCACATTACCTCCCGACTACCTGAAAGAGTAAAACTGTATGTGTAAAAAAATTGGCGCTACCTCTTCATGTATTATTTTAAATTCACATAGTAAGGAAAGCCTACCAGAGTTGACCGAACAATAGTTCAGTAGACACTGCTTGATCCCCTTAGATCTCACACGAAAAAATGGGCCAGATTACCACACTTGTTGCATTCCATTCAATATATTGGACAACCTAGGTCGTCATCGAAATCCCGTTTCTTGCAGGTGCTGTAGATGCCCGCCTTTGAGTGGGAATCCTAGACCACGATTCTTCTTTGTTCGGACTGTTTGTTTGGGCGCTGCAGACAAGAAACCTTGTTGGCGGAATTGTAGAACCTGTTTCCGTGGTCGATTTTTTAGTGTCCAAATCATTGACATTTATGTGGACAACGTTTGTTTTGCAGGCTTCGCAAAGAAGGTCATTGTGCCCGGGATTTCTTCAAGCGGCTGATGCACCTTTCGTTTACTAGGCTTCTATCATCTTCGTGTATAACTTGAGAAATAGCAACGTCACTAAAAGTATCCGCAATTCCCTATTGTTGTGACATGAACAACTTATGCTTTTCAATGAAATTATTAGCTTCTCTCTGTGATTATGCTGATGAAGCAGTTTTGCTAATTTTCTATAGCTTAAGCTGCAGACTGCAACTGATATCCAAATGTCAAAGTCCAATTAACACCGTAACTGGCCCATGTCTCCTCAAACTGTAGACAACAGCAATAAGGATAAGTGATAGCTTCGGTACTTCTACTGCAAACAACAGCATTGAAACTGATGTTTCTCTTCTTAGGTTGCAAAGACTGAGTTGTGCATCAAGCTGATGAGTGCAGTATTTAGCATTCTTACTAGGGAGATCACCTAACTCTGAACAATCACCCCGCACATCCACCGACACACGAAACAACACAAACCTCTCCGCGTTTGACCGTCTGTCACTGTGGATTTACGAATTTTTTGAATGAAAGAAATTTTTGTACCGTCGACTCTCTGCGGATGTGCCGCTTTGATTTAGGATTACCCTGATTTGGTTGGCCAAATTCTTTTCCCAAACCACAACATACAGTGTAGTTTGTGCAAATATTGACATGACTTTCAAGGTTGTTTTATAAGGTTACTAAGTTCCCCTGAGCACTTTAAATGCGCAATTCCTCAAGAAATGCGCCCTAGAGCTGCGACTGACGGCGGGAAAAGTTCACGCAGCGACCTTCACCTGCAAACCCCACCACGCGACCCATTTGACCAACAGGGAAGAATTCGCACGCCCATTTGTGTATCGGTCTTTGTCCCGTGCTACCAGGTGTGAAGGCGTGTAACACTGCCATTGAAAAGACTTGGCGTTTCCTAAATTAAAACGCTGCCCCTTCATCGAGTTTCCGACGCTTGGCAATTTGCACAGTAGTGACGCTGCACTTCAATTATTACCAAACCCATTCCTTGGAAACATATGTTCTGCCAGAGGAGGAAAACTTCTCGAAAGTCTTCAGAAGACAAACAGTGTCACAATATTGAGAAAGAAATTTGTCTCCGAAAGGCTTGAAAAATAAATAAATGACAGCGTTTCAATAAAAGCTTTTGCTTGGACAATGTACAAATTAGAAGGCTGTCATCATTTGTCGGCGCATTTTACTCGGTCCGTGACGTGATAACCACCGTTCCGAAACATGTTATCTGCTCACGACTTCACATCAGAAACGAAGGAAAGTGTTGGGCTGCGAAGGGAAATCCGACAATTGAAAGCATAAAACCCATAGAAATCCAACATCAGTGGATCGAAATGGCGAAGGTGAAATTTGTCAGCATTACTATACGGATGTAGTCGTTTAACCAACCGAACAACCGACAGGTGAACAAACACCAGTGGCAGTTGGTCCTTAACGAGACATGTCATCTTAGCAGCATACTTCGATCGGGATAATGGGGTTCAAAGCACACTTGTTTGTCAACCGATGCTGGTGCAAACGAGGATTTTTGATTTTGGAAAATTCACCATCCACAGGTCCAAAACAGATCGTCTTCGCTTGAGGTCGTTGTCAGAGTCTTGTGATCCATGACTTAGGGCGGCAAAGATACGAGTATGTCCAAAAGTAAAACTTCCGAATTAGGCATGAAACTGGGGGTGTGAAAATCAATGCACATTTTGTTGAATAATTTCTCAGCCTAACGAATTTCGTCACCAGCGGAACTGTGAACCTAGTACAAACGAAAGCCGGAACCGCCGTTTGCAATATATCGTTAGCGAAGGGGGGGGGGTTCGGAGAGGAAACTGTTGGGGCTTGTAGATACTTTAAGAATTCTGATTCCGGACATGAGACTAGACAGTATTCATGGAACCGGGTAGGGAAGACTAAGTGTGTGTAGTCTGTGATACAAGAACAGAAATCTGTGAGGAGAATAACGACAGCAAATTATTTGCAATTGCAAAATTGATCTGATTAACTGTGCATGGGCGACAAGCAGATTGCCACGTTTGGTATAATTTAGTGATGGCCAACCACAGGTGCGATTGCAAAATCCTTTGACTTCGTGATGGGAATGCGACTGTTTGCGGCAGGTTAAGCGATGCGATGCGTGATGTCTTTTTACATAGAATATGCTTAAGGATTTTAGAAGACATTATGCTTTGGATAAGCCAAATTACTTTTTAACGACAAACGAGTCATAGAGAAGCGAAATAGTGGTTCCATATGGCAACGGCCACAGCCTTTGCATCTGTCTGGCAAGCAAAGGAGATGCATTACTTATATGTTCGGCGAACTGCCCGGTTAAACGTACACTTCAGGAGCACCAGACTCGAGTTTCGCCCTTATTAGAGTTCATCATTGTTGCGTATCCCCTATCGCATTCAAGGTTCGAACTATGTCTTTTCAAGTGGTCTAAGTTTGACAGGATGACCTGGGATTTGCGTGTGGAAGGCAAAGTGCATAGGGCAGACGGCCACCCATAAAAATCACCACATATTACTCATAAATAATCGAGGGCTATCTATAGATGCATTATTTGTTTATTCAGGAATAGTAACATCATTTCGAGTGACCAGGAATAGCATAGCAATTTCCGATCAATCACCGTGTGAATATTAAATGGACTAATCTTCTATTCATGCTCCTGTTGATTTGAAGGAGATTCCTGTGAAAGCCTAATCTAGGGTTACGCGAATAAGATGACTGCACAAGGGAGTACCGGTACGCATACATGGCGAGCGGCAATATATGCGAAAGCGGTCGTGCGCTTCCGAGGAAACCTGGTTTATCCTTTCGTGTGTGAAACGTACTACTGACGGCAAACGACACACCATTTTGGGTAAAAGTGGCTAGTCAAACTAAAATTATGACGTAAAACATTTCTTGGTATAATTCCCCAGATGGGCATTAAGGTCTCTGTCAAACAAAGAAAATCATAGGCTGAAGTCAATACGCAGCGAAAAAGAAATGCGTTTGTAAGCCGATACGAGCAATTTTGAATTGATTTTGGACTAATCAAAACAACGCTCCTGAATTTGATCTTTTAAAGATCAAATCATTGTTCCCTTAAATTTTACCGTATTACGTTGACGTGGTGAAAAACGATATTTTGGACTACGTACATCAAAGGCAATGTAATCAATGCATCGATCTCCTGAATGGTAGATATTGTTTAGCGTGTAGCAAAAAAGCACAATAACTGCGCATACAGCCGCGTGGTGAACAAAATGTTACGAACGCTATACCAGCTACCCCGAGGTGCACCGAATAGAACGTGTTACAGACAAGCCGAGGTCGTTCGAGTGAGCGACACAAATTGGGCAAACGTGTGCCGTACGGTAAGATGGACGAGGCGCGAAAAGTTATCGTCCGTGGCTTTTTGTCCAGGAACCGATTAAAATTACGAACACGAATTAGTGCACCTCATCCACTGTTTTGTAATGCATGCTTGACTAATCGATGCGGTCCGACAAATTTTTCGGCACCATCTGGATACCGTCATTTGTGAAAGTGTCTACCCATTTCGAAAACATAGAATCATAGTGACTGTTTGCCCTTTTATCCTTTGTTATCTTTGCTGGTTTTCGTAAAACTTCGTTTTCAGTAAAATTCTTCTCATTTTAAAACAGTAACCAGTTCGGATCGGTAAGTTTGGTTTGTTTGGCCTAAGCCTACGTGTTTGACTTGTTCGATCGATAAACCACGAGAAGACCAGTTAATTCTTCGCCCCTTTCAGATTGATTTATTATTACCCTGTCACAACGAATACCAGCTAATCGAAAATAAGCATCACAATTGTGCTAGGCCATTCAGTCAGTGTGTAAGTGTGTGTTTCGCATGACAACATAAACAAGCGATCAAACCGTTGAATTCTGCGCGAAGCTGTCAATACTGATAGCTAGCTCAAATGATCCCTAGTTCGATCGCTGATAAGCGTGGACAAAGTCGTCGATCAGGCAGGGTTCTAATCACTATTCACAGATTACTCGGTCACGATAAGATCAAGATAGACAGAGCACACAACCTCAGATCGTGTACTGTGGTCGGAATTGAGATCAGTTGGCACAGCCAATTGCAGTCATCAGACTTGGTCGTTTTGGGAATCAGAATCGGCTTCGGACTTCTGAAGTAAGCGTTTAATCGATAAACTAAATCAGTTAATAAAATCTAATGTGAAATTTTATAACTGGTTTGAATTTAGCCCTAATCTTACGTCTGCTGTTTAAAGGAGACGGGTGGCAGCGATAACAGCTGGCCAATATGCAAGCGGTCTAGCGTGGTTCAATATTCGTGCATAAAAGTAAACCGAAAAGCGAACGAACTTCTGCAAAATAAGCCTAAAATTATCACCGATGAACATGTAATGACATTGATCTTTGGGAGAAAACTGACTAACTTCGAACATAATTTCCCCCCCTGAAGTGCTCTGACGACTGATTTTGATTATGTGGTGCTTGTTTGGTTTCGTCCATTTTATTATGCACAAGATCACTACAGTTCAGCCTATGTCACAGTTTTGAGAGTTTTGGCATTCGAACGGGGCATATCACTCTTCCATTTCGGGTGCATTTTGCTACCGCGTGTTCTGCCACGTCGGAGCTGTTTCGACAACGTGTTCTTTGTTCGAGTATTCTCTATTCTCTGGATTGGGTGGACTTTGCCAACCACGGTTTCAGAATCTGCTAGGGGGCGCCCCCGGGACTCGCGCACCGAATGTCATCCATAAGCACACTTATTTCCTTCTCCGTTGGATTAGAGCAGCATAATTTGAAACAGTTCACGTCCAAGTGATTTACTGTATCCAGATGATTTTTGCTGACTTTTTCGTTTATAAGATGATAATGTTTTGAATCCAGTTAAACGACGGATCAAGTGTCGTTATAAATAGTTACGGAACCAAACCCTGAAACAATTCCCAAGTGACGAACTATTTCCAGCCAGACCAAATCAGTACATAATATCACACGGTCTTCTGAATACACTGAATCTTCGGAAGACGTTCGATAACCCATTAGTGACCGGCAGTGGTCAAGCGGATTAGGTGGTGGCTCTTGGACCTGAAGATAGTGGGTTAGAATGCGCCCACCTCCGAACAGCTTACCGCACTTGGCGGCCCTTTGTTGGCTGCGACTCCTTCCTGAGAAATGATGTATAGCCATTTCATTAATAAAAGAAGCAGAATGTAAAAGGATGAGCGAATATGGGCTGATTTCACATAAGGGGACTAACTCAAGCGAACAGTCAAAAATGTTTATTTGACGCTAGTTAGAAGCAATGCTGTGTTCTGCGCAATTTGCCATTTTTGTTCAACTAGGGATCACGCTGAGACAGCACAAACTTGTTGTCTGTTGTACTGTAAGCACCTGTCAGCTGTAAGACTTTTGATCTTTCTTCGACTGAGGCATCGAGACTCGACGGAGAGTAGATGCAGGCACGAGCCTACAATGGCTGACACTGGTCATCGAGCCACATTTTTATTGCGATCCCTTAATTCAGCAGCACACAGACGAAGGCAAACGTGAATTTCAAGCTGCTTAACCAATGACCGAGTTAGCAGTTCTTGTGGACGTGAGTGAATGCACGATTTACTGAACGGCGGAACTACCTGAAATATATGCCAATGCGAGTGTGGCCGTCAGCACGTACCGCTTTACAGCTGTTTGATACCATATATTATAATGTTTATTATACACACTATTATTACACAGTATTATTACATCGCAAATGTATATACACTATATGGAGGTACATGAACCGTTTCTTATGCATAGGCTGTCAGAAAATTAAATGTAGTGTTATGTGCAAACTTCGAAATAATGTAGATGCGACTGCATAAATCTGTCCATCTTTTCCAGTCTGTGAGACCCTAATTTTGGTAGAATTTCAAACCTGCCGGAATAATCACTATTTCGGCCCATATGATTCCGTAAAGGTTGAAAGTATCCTCTGGCCTTGTGGCATAACACGAAAATTCCATTAGTACTTTGTATGTTGGATTGACATCTCGACTGTCTGGTTAGCTTAGCATCAGTTATATTAGACTTCATCGTCGTTTTTATGCGCACACAGATTAAGGAACATTGAAAACTTCTCAATCCGGTTCATCTTTTGAAGCCTATTGATGCTTTCAAGACAATCGCTTCGGTAAAGGTTATCAATGCGTTGATCAACGAGGATAGTTTCAAGCCCATGACAAGTATTTTGCCATTAAATGTCTGGAGGATTGTCATTCGGCATCTATCTTTCATGCACACACATCAAGTCAACCGTACACTCGGAAAGCGCCAGACTCAAATTCTCCTCTCATTAGAGCTCATCACTGGTAAATGTTCTCCATCGCACCCAGGATTTGAACCCGGGATTTACAACTAGAAGGCGCATTTGTAACCAGTATCCAGACCAAACAGAATTACGAATTTAAGTTTATTCAGATGTTGTCCTGAAAGACGACTAACAATGTCCGACAGCCTCGAACGGAGGCTCGGTACATGTCCTGTTCACTGCAGACAAATCCGTTCCACTAAGTCACATCATGTCCCCATTCCCCTGTTTTGCGTCTGATGTTTTATATATAGGGGTGACAGTTACTTGTGAGTAGTTTGTAGGATTGATGTTTTTTTCTTGGCTGACCTTCAAGGTTCAACTCAATGGTAAACTGTTTTGCAGAGGATTTCTTCGACATACTCGAGACAACCGGAAAATCAATAAATCGGCGACTGTGCCGAGAACATCATGATTTAACAATAAAGCACCCACAACCGGTAATATTTAAACAGCGTACACGACCGACGATGGATACCATCACAAGTCAGACTTGACTTTGCCGATTTCCCTTCCTTTCTCCTTGCGCGTGATCATTTAAGTGAATTAGTTAGCATGCAAGATCGACGCTCAGTGCAGCATCAAAAAATTATGGAGGAACTGTACGGCTGCTACAGTACGGCGTAGATGTGTCTGGTGATTTCCAGTTTATTCAGTTCCTAATGCCAAACCGAGTGTTGGTACCCGGTGGCTGATGATTTCGTGTATCATAAGCTGTCCGACTGTCGGCACAGACTCATGTGAATGTTGGACCAGAAGGATAACAATTTCTAGGCGCTGACATCTGGAATATGGGAAGTCAGCAGGAAGGTTATTGGTTACCGGAAAGATGAGGGCTAAATGAAGAGAGTGGATCCTGTGTGCTTTTCACTGGGCGGGACCAAGGTGGTAACTTTGTCACCGGTAAGATTTGGTTGACAAAAGCCTTAATGGTGATGTCATTGCGCCGCAGCGACGGCAGACGGTGCTAATCATCGAATTTGCCGAATACTTAAAACCCCAAATTGTTTTGGAGTCAACTCAGTTTATAGCCCAATAAAAGGTAGGTAATCAAGGAGAATTTCAGCCTTGTTTTGATATCATAGAGGGCAGTCATCTCCCAGCCCATCCGCAAGACTTGCTGCCGCCAGCTCTTTGTTAAAACTAGACACAAGAAGAAGTAACTTGCGCGTCGGGTCTGATCAAGTAGGATTTGACAATCATTCATCACCTCTGCCAAAACTCTGCTAGTGCAGCGGCACTGCATACTGTTGATTGCACTTGCCTGAAACTAAACTGCATCAGATTGTAATTTCTAACACTGTTGCAAGATGATGCCTGTAGAATCTTTATAGGATTCAGCGTTTGAGCCCTGCCGACTCGCAGCATGTCTGCAGACGTTCACAGTCACATTCAGGCGCTGACAGACATGAATACACCCGCCACATTATCTCGCCGCATTCGTCCATTGCCCTTAGGTCTGTTTATTTACTGATTAGCCTAGGACTGCATTTACAGTTTGTCTGATGCGCTTACTTAAGTCCTTGCCGTCACGTGGTATCTTTGTTTCAATTAATTCGAACACTGTGCCGGTGAGTCCACCAATCACGCTGTATTTTATGATGCTTGATTTTCAGTAAGGTACGTTCACTCAACTCTCATTGGTTTTAGTAAAATGTGCTACCTGTTACACCTTGCTCAATAGCCGATGCCAATATCAGACGAGATAGATCATCATATTAATTGAGAGTGTGCCTAACTGCTTCTAATTCCGAAGAGCCGATTGTTTAGATGCATACCGTTTTCTGTGACTGTATTCTATTGAATAAGCATACGGCACCTATTCTGTTTTCTGTTCTGAGGGCTATCTGCAAAAACCACTGAAATTTCCACCCGTGCAATTTCCCAGTTGATCACCGGTCCATCTTTTAGTTTACCGATTCCATATATACCTGGAGAAAAGTACCCTACTGTTGCGTTGCGTCCGTTGCTTCCGTCTCGGCTGTTCTACTGTTACTCAATTATGTACGACCAGTCGCGAATGCGTTCAGTTAAGTGATGCTTTCTGTATAACTCGAGGTTTCTATGGTGGTCTTCTTTAGAATATTGTCTACCATTTTTGTATGTTGCTGCGGTTGTCTTGGATTGTCATAGATATCTGTTAAGTATTACTTTTGATTGATTCCTTTAAATAAATCTTTTTTGCTGGAGATTATAAATTTCCTGGCAAGACTTCTTTGTGCTTTGCTGTACAGCGAGTCCGGACGTGCTGGGTACGTCACCGTCAATAATGGTTTGTTTACTGTGGAGTTAATTGCTTTCTTTTGCTGTAAAGTACCGTCGCGTGTTTTATTGGGAAGGTACATCATTAGTGAATGTCTTGAAGAATCAAAGGAGATTGTGGTCGTAAAACCAATTTCGAAGTTTGCAAGTATGGGGATTAAGAGAGCATAAATTTATCGCATTCATGCTGTTGAATAGCGGTTATAACCGCGCAAAACGGTTGTATACTCCGGGCAATTCCGGTTCAGTCATCGCTGCATCGTTTCCTCTCACTGCTAGGCCTATTGCCTCATTTTTCTTGTGGGGAGATCATAGATCGTGAACTTTTCTATCCACTCTTGTCGCTATCCAAAGCCATAACACTGGCTTAATTAGGTGACCGTTTGCCGCGATCTGAGACGAACAGCTGAAAAAAGTCGGATAAATCAAATTCTAATAATATTTTCTACAACGAAAATAATTCTCACATTTCTTCACTTCAGAGTATTGGCTAAATCCGGCTGGCCGGTGGTATTCAACAAAATTCCAACACCTCATGAACTTTCAGTTTTCAGTTCGATACGTAACCAAAATGTCACCTGGTTTCCAAACTAATGCAGTTTTGATTTCTTTCACTTTGAAAGACTGTTTGGAACCCTATCAAAGGTGGTTTTATGCAATATATATATACATATATATATATATATATATATTAATCTAATGTATGCGACCTTTTACCAGTCACCATAGAAATGGAGTGATTTTTAGATTTCATACTGTTCCCTAGTTGCGACCAAATCTTCCTATGTTTATCAACCAAACGTGAGGTATGTGGCGAAGTAGGATTGCAGATGGCCGATGCGCGGGTAAATAGAAGTTCGAACTTTGTGTAAATCTTTCCATGTAAGGGGTGATGGGCGTTTGAGGGAATGTAGGAAGTAAAATCCTCTGTTGAAATATTACGGCTACCTCACGGAATAAAATACTGATATAGATATAGACATGCGCGCATCACTGTTTCTGCAGGATAGTCACTGCAGCGTTTCGTGTGACAACACTCCTCTCTTTGTCTGTTTTATGGTAATTAGAGACACAAAAGTGCAAAGACAAAATTGCATCTGTAGTCGTCAATGACAAGTGAAGAATTGCAGTTGAGCAGTTGAAGTGAGTCTGTGGCAATTGCTTAGT
Organism: Fasciolopsis buskii; assembly: GCA_008360955.1. Lineage (NCBI taxonomy): Eukaryota > Metazoa > Platyhelminthes > Trematoda > Plagiorchiida > Fasciolidae > Fasciolopsis > Fasciolopsis buskii. The sequence goes on along the minus strand of LUCM01004543.1, from coordinate 39,631 downwards.
CGATTCTTAAGGTCCACTGTCTGGATCGTCTTCTTCCGTCTGCTGGTCGGCCACCTGTAAAGGTCAAGCAGCACGTGACTGGTTGATCACTGTCCCTAAACGTACATATCTAGTTTTTGTATATGGACCGTATTCCGATCAGTTAAGAGACTGTCCTCTGCTCAGCGTGACTCCTGTGGTTTACTACTTTACGCAACACCACAGATTATATGCAAATTTTGTATTGTATTTTAGTGTTTGCAATTAAACTAGAACGCTGTTAACGTCCAACGAACTCGTATGCACACCACGAATCACTGTTTAGATCCACTGGTGTTCTGTTTTGTGATTTGCGTCAAATAAATTACAAATATGCTACAACCATAATAAGTAAACCTCTTTCGGTCCACAGCTGGATGCTTTATTCTGCCTTACTGTAATGCGTCTGTCTACTTGGATAGAATAACTAGACCACGGGAATATCTCTGATTCCGGGACTCCATGCTTATTGATTGGCATCAGTGCCATTGCTTGTTACCGAGCACCGTAAACCGTATAAGTACCAGGCTGGTTTGTCTTCGGAAGTAGTTGCTAATCATGCCTCCCTCGTTTCCCACTCCTGCCAGGGTATAGGAGGCGGTTAAAGAGCACTATTAGGTAGGGCCTGGTCATGTCTTAAGAGGACTTGTCCAGACCACTGCAGTAGACTGTGTTGTACACGCCCTAAAAACGGAACGTGTGACAGCAATGTATGCTGTTTTTATTCGAGATTCAGTCAGGCTAGCATAATTCCACCAGCAAAATGAGACGCCGTTGGGCAAAAATCTCTAATCACCTAGTCCCCAAAGCATCCGATGACCCCGGTTTCCTAAAGTTGCGGTAGGAGCAGGTAGTGTACTCTAGAGAACAGCATCAAACAGGTTTCGATGCTAATCCCATCCCGTCACAAGATAACTTTTCGAGCCATTAGGAACGCCGTTTGAGAAGTTCCAGTGTCCCACTCCACGTTTGCCGCAGCTTTTCGGTTGGGTAGGCTGATGGGGTTTAAATGCTTAAAGTCAGGATAACCTTTATTGTTCAGCTATTCAGTTGTAGGAATAACTTTCCTAGAATGACGCATTAGTAACACAGTAGTTGTGGCGGTACTAATCTCTGTACCAATGTACGACCAACCTGAATTAATCAAAAGAAGGGTTTCTTGTATCCCTAACTTTACTGTAATTACATATGGACTATAAGTGCGAGTCCAACTCGTTATGACCACGTTTCATCCTACCACCATCCATCGTCGCGATTCTTGTCGAAAGAATGAATTTTTAACCCGTGGCGAATGTCTGCGCATGCACTTGTTGGATGGCACCTCAAGGGTGAAATTATCTTAAAGTTGCAATGTCATGACAAAATGATAACGAAAGCTTCAAATTCAGGATGTTGCCATTTTTCTTGTAGTGTTGTTAAGGCCAGAAGCTGGTTTGCCAGAACAAAATACTGATACATACAATTCAGATGTAGGCCTAAACACAGTGCCGATACGTGAATGGCTAATTTGCAACGAATCAAAATGGAGCGCTGTCTGGTATCGATCGTTTGTTACATGGAAAATCTAACACGAGGGTAAAAGAAGATCAGTCAGAAAGAAATCACTGTTTGATAAATAGCTGTTTAATTGTGTTCATAATAGATATGCTTCTAAATACTCGGAGCTAGTCGCTTGTCGACTAGTTCTACGTACACGCTAAGGCAAATATTGTAAAGGTGAACATGTGAAAGGATAAATAGTTTGTCAGATCTGTCTAGTTTAGATTCAGTGAGCCTCTATTTCGAGTTGTGATGCAACCACTAGGGAAGAAGCACACCATGTTTTCATGACTGCATGCCTTAGCCGGCGCTGTGTTCGCCCGCTACTTTGCTTCGCTTTGAAATGCAGGGAAATGAGTACCGTTTTCTTTAGAACAATTTTTGTTCTTATTTCCCTTATGAGCGCCGGTACTGGCTGACACGTTTACTCTGCGTTGATTCTTGTTGTTTAATATGTTTTCTTGTGTTTCATATCGGATCACGAATCCTTTATAAGATCGTTGTTCCAGCGTGATGATTTTATGGACGCATACAATGTGAAATCATCAATTTTGCTAATCCGCACGTGGCAGTTCTTACTGACTGCGTAGCTGTGTTATGAATGGGTACGTCGGCAATTCATACGTCCGTGTGCAAAACGGTTTAAGCCAGTAAACAATGCTCCATTAATTTCGAAGGACGAAGCGACCGTTCAAATAAATTCCGTATAGCTCAAAATCAAATTTGCTCCAGAATGAGAAAATGCTGCCTAGCGACTGAGTTTGGATCTACTTAGCACTCGGTCACCTGACCGAAATACCATCTGCTCGTTTTTCGCAGATGTATCTAAATAGAGCAGTACTCGAATTTTAAGAAGTTTCCTCAAATTTGGGCATAAACGGGATCGGGTACGAACATCACTTCGTGCAATGCGTTATCTTCTTGGTCACGGAGAGTAGGGAGACACAACGAAAAGAGCGACCAGTTAAATTGTAAATAACCACCAAACACTGGGATTCCTCCATTGGCTTCTTCAAAACTGTCCTTTTCGTTCTGTCTTGCAACAGGAACAAAGGATGGATTTTAATGCTACGTAGATATGGTGCAATAATCAAAAGGGCTTTACATGTTTCCAACCTAAGGATCCCAAACAAAGCTTATCTTTTTTCTCAGTAGCATTAATTTGCATAGAACATATTTTCATGCGATCTCCAGCTCGGGTTGGCAACCATAAGGCATGTGATTTTAAGCCTACGAGAAGGACAAAACGCTGTCTTTTGACTAGAGTCTGAGAACACATTCAAAGAAAATGCGTCGCCATAATGCGACGTTGCCATCGAACACTGACATGTCAGCTGATGAGTTCAAGTAGATGAAGGGACCCCAAAACTGTACTCGGATTTGTGTGAAAATAATAAATTTGTTGGGTTTCCTAAAGTTTGCAGATAGGGCTTTTATTTCGGTACGAAATGGCAAAGTCTAAGTCAATCATAATTTCAGTTTGTTATTGTTGGTTTAGTAGTGATATGTGACTTCATGTTTTGTGTTCATCTACCTGATACATCTGCCGTCTTCCAAACAATAAGACAACAAGACAAAGAATTGGTCACTGAACTGGTTCTAAATATGCACATTAGGACATGGCTTTCAAGCTTAATCAAACAAAGGACTAGTAATCAATATTTTTGAATCTATGTTGTGATATCATGTGTTGACGAAAATGAGCAAAATTTCATGGCCAATATTGGCTTCACTAGTCTTCTTCCTCAGCCCGAGTAGTTTTAATTAAATTGTCATGACATACCAAAACTATCGCAACCAGTGACAATTCCCATGTTGTAACGTGTTTTCACTGAATCAGTATGAGCCACAACTTGTCTCCATTTATATGCAATGAAGTATTCAGACTGTAATAATCATATAATGAATTCAGTTAAACTGTGCTCAGCAGCACCCTGCCATTTAATGTTTTATTTGCGTTACTTATATCGAGATGAACATGGCTGGGTGCGATGGAGCTCGAAACAGTGTCGTTTACTTCCGAGCCGGCGGTGGCCAAGTGGATACTGTCGCGGCCTGGCAGCCTTCTGTTGGCCACGGCCCCCTTCCTGGAAAGTGATGTTCATTGTTACTTCATTTATAAAGGAAGTAAAAAGACAAAAAAATAAACAGCAAAGTGCTGATGACCTAAGCGCTGTTCCCCAAACATCGCCTGCACCTCATTATAGGCCACGGGAATAGCCGGTGTGCATGCCTGACTTGCGGCAATAACCACGAAACGGATCATGTGTTTCCTGGGCAATTCAATTGCGAAACGTACGACTTCCACTAAACCCAGCCGCAATTGCATTTGTCTGACTACTACCGTTGCATCTTCAGTGTAGTGTAGTGTAGTCAGGGCCTCCTTGACAATCTAAGTTTGGTTGAGATCACGGCTTATATGAAGAAATTCGGAACAAAAACGCGATCAAAATTCTTGATTTCTGAAGTTTGTTTTGCGTGGTTATCACATGGAAAAGATTTTTAACCTTTTTCGTATTCTTGATTAGCAAAAGGACACTTTTCTACGTCATTTGGGACGTTTTATTCAGTTTACCACCGACAATTGCCAGTTGGTTTAAATTTAAAACTTTCCAGTTGATGCCATCCTATCTTTCGTGTTGCCATATCAATAGGAAAGTTTTCAGTAGCCGGTCCGTACTACATGTCAGTCACCCACATTTTCCCTCCCTGAATGCGTGGTTTTCGGCCGTTAGAATCAATACCCAAGTTGACAGTTATCCACAGAAACCACTCACCACTGATTGGTCGAGACCAGATACGCACCTAAGTTAGTTCATTTGTTTGTCGCTCCATGATGTGGTTCCAAGTAAGACGGTCGTGTATTTCTATGAGCAGAACAGACTGGGTCTAGCCCCAGATAGACACATTCTGGCTGAAATGACCAGTCCATGCCTCATTCCAAATTTTTATGGCATAAATTTTCTCTTGAGCGACTGACAGCTATTCCGAGCTTTCATATTTGCTGAACAGAATCCGGAATATCGGAAATAATTAGGGAACGACGAACCGCCGGTATAAAGACAAGTTTTAGCTTATCAGCGTGTACGATAATAGCGAAATGATTAGCCAGCTGTTCTTTATCGTTGGTTTTCAATCTGTCAGTATCAAGGGACATCCGACAGGCTTACGACAACTATCCTGTATCATGCAGTTCGTTTAATGACCTCAGCCATTTTCCACGAAAGATAAAATACTCAAACCAGTGACAGCCAGTACGCTTTTGCAATGTTTGGTCTGACAGATCTGAAAATTGCAAGATGGATCTAAATGTGAAAAGTGGTCCACCTCGGTGGGACTCTAACCCAAGGACGATTCGGCTCAGTTCTTATTGTAAAAATATTAACCTGGTACCAAAGTACTCTAGTTTTGGTTGCTACCTCACAGCGCCACCTGCTCTGACAGAAAAAAGAACGAGGAATAGGGAAAGATGAATTGCAAAATGATAAGTTGAAAAACCATATGGAAGGGGAATGACTTTGAATACCAGAACCCTAATGACCGCGATGTTAAACCATATCACCCATTATCTTCAGTCGTCGCGCTTATTCGAGGGGGGGGGCATATCGTGGACTGCAACGCGGTAGTTTTGCTCCATCTACACGACCCATTTCACTGATTGAATTCTTCATATTTTTCGAATGTCATTCATTGACCACCTTGACCATTCTTCCAAACATTACCCGCATCGCAAAACAGCGTGCAGCCAGGCAGTCGTTTTGCAAGAATGCGCAAAACATGCCCAAACCACACCAGTCTATTCATATTCGATACATTTTAGTAGTAGGAGATTGAATGTTTACATGAAATAATTCACCATGTGATATCGTCGCTCAACTCACCATAAAGAAACCCTGGAATCACTGTGCAGCTGCTGATGATTCCTAACAAGGATGAAGCAGCTGTACAGTGCTTCCATGGTTTCTTTATGGTGAGTTGAGCGACGATATCACATGGTGAATTATTTCATGTAAACATTCAATCTCCTACTACTAAAATGTATCAAGTAATCAAGCTCTGTAGGTCATATCCAAAGCCCTGGTCGTACTTAGGTAGGCTACCTGCAGAGAAGACATCTATCAGTAGGGGTCGATCGCCGTGAGCTAACGGACAGTAAACGTGCAAATCAGTGACAGATAGGTGCAACATCGTGTGGTGAAGTTCAACAAACCGTTCAGAGCCTGCCCGGTAGCGCAATGGCTAATGCGTTCGACTCACAATCGTTCGTCCTTGTTCGGGTTCGCGTCCCAGTTCGGGCGCGGTGGATATGCACTGCTGATGATTCCTAACAAGGATGAAACAGCTGTACAGTGCTTCCATGGTTCTTTTAAGGTGAGTTGAGCGATGATATCACATGGTGAATTATTTCATGTAATTCTATTCTTATTCATTGTCTGTTCGAAAGACTGGACTCTTGGTTCCCATGCCTTACGCCTAAGTTGCTGACGAAATCCTCTCACCATATTATATTAATACTACGAAGACAACGGTGTTCAAACACGATAAATTTTCGCATAGATTCTGCTCTCAAAGTTAACTTGTCAACAGTATATTGTAGTGGATGCAGTGCGCTTATGTAATTTAGGCGGTGATCAACGAGTTCGCATGAAATATGTGAATGCCGCTCGGCGTGGACTGGTAGCGCAGTTAATAGCTAGTACAAATGTATATGTTGCGGGCATTCGAAACCCTCGAAGATCGAATGTACATTAATCTGTCCTTTTTAGGCTGACATGGTTATTTCGTCACATTCTATTTCGATATCGTTGCTATTAAGTTCCTCGCTTTTACTGGTCAACATTTCCTGGTTGGGAATACCTGGTTTTGTTTCTAAGAGACAAAAATAAGCTTCATCAATCTATTGTTGTTGATGCCCATCGCTTCTGTGTTTGCACAAATTATTTGTATTTCAGACCGTAGACCTTGAGAGTGGAATGAAAATAGGAACTTATGCAAAATGCCTCAAGCACAGTTTCATATGGAACTGCTGGATGCATTGCGAACTATGCAAGTATTGTATTGTACGCCTTTAGCACTTCTGGTAGCATCGAAACTTCACTGCATTGGTCTTTACCTCGACCAGCAGAGGGCTTTCGTGGGATAAGATTCGAACCGGCTACCCTTAATTTCAAACTCCGCGAATTAATGCGCTTGACCGTTTCCAACGCGATGTTCAATTCGTCAAGTTATCGGGTATAATAAATTGAGCACAAAAGAAATGCACTCGGTCACAATAAGGTTTTAGCTGAAACATTTCAGTTACTCTACACTGTTTTCCGTTTATGACAAGTCACCTTTTTCCGACAGTAGTTGTGACTCAATGTCTATAGTGATAGTGAATTGCTGCCATTTTGTTGGGTAAAATTTCAAATATTCCAGGTTTGTAATTAATTTTGTTCAATCTCATTTGCTGCTAGTGATGCAAAAGAATCTTCTGAAAGCCAAATTTCATGCTGGTGGGTTTTGAACTAAAGTGTACAGTATACCTATGCCGGTTTGCATTTTGTTGTTTTTTCTGGCAAGGTCACCTAAGAAATATAGTGTGTTCAGGAAGTCTGTGCACAGTGAGAAATGATTTGGCAATAAATGTCACTTTCATTGAAAACTGAATACACTTAAATTTCTTTTAGATACCAATGTCACGAAGTGGCGCGTATATTAATTCTTATGAAATCAAACACTTCTCTCAGCTGATATGAGCAAACCTTTCCTTACTCTCCACAGATTCTTGAGCCTAGCGCATAAAAGTTTTCAGTCGGCTGCTCAGTTGCTCGCTTCAACACCAAATGCACACAGACAAGATAAAGATCATGCATTTTCCATTCCTTTTCACAAATTCACCTATTCTTAGACCATTTTAGTAGTCATTTTAGGGGATCGTAAATCGTCGAGGTTTGCAAAGCGACTTAGGCCTTGCTATCGACTGGTCTATGGTCGAACGGTCCTCCTTTCGCTCTGTGGCCCCATTTGGTTTGCCACCAAAAATATCGCCAGACAAATTGCCAAAATTTGTTTTCCTTCGTGGTTTTTCCAACGCTGTCAGTAAACAGCCTTCGCGTAGCTCAGGACTAACTGAAAATCAATTGTTATCATCCATGTGAAATCGGTATTTCGTCATATCGATCCGTTTTGTGTGACTCGAAAACCCTTGTTTTTGATCACATCCTGTTGCCTTTTTTATCTCTCCGTTGTTTCTACGTTACCGATCCTCACGTAACATTTTCACTCCTCTATTCCGTCCACCGCACTCCCGCCAGTCATAGCCATTTAATTTGCCGGGTAAGATCAGGCTCATGCGGCTCGTACAGGATTTCTGTACTTGTATTATGATAAATCACTCGGCTAATGTGGACTGACCGACTGCGCAGTCCATTACAAAACGTTATTGCCTGAATATTTCGCAATGCGGGTCCCTGATTCTGAAGCTTTTATTAAAAATGAACTAATTTTTGTTTAAAACTATCAGAAAATGTTGGAACTTCTTCATTGCGAAACCATGTAAAACATCACAGAATTTTTTATACTTTCACAGTTGATCTGCCCTAGTCCAGTTTTGTCTATAGATGATTTTGGAATAAATTATTCAGCTACAACAAAACAGCACCAACCCTCCCTCGAATGTGGTTTGCTTCTAGTTTCAATCAAATACGACGTACAAACCTTCGTATGGACCAAGAAAAATAATTTACACTAATCAATGAAGTCCAAGAAAACGTTGTAGGAGATGGTCAGTTCTGTGTCCCGTATGGCTGCCATCAATAAGCATTATATAAATAAATTAAATGTGTATTGTTAATTCACAATGCCTTGAAAGGATGTGCGATTTGAGTAGTTGCACACCTAGTCACAGTGCCATCTGTACCCCAGGTTTTGGCTGTTCGATACACCAAGCGATTCGGATCGGTATGAAAGCATTCAAGCCGTTGACATATTCACACACCAGGTTGATTCTCTCTCCTGTGCTTCTTCAGGGATGGTCAAAACCTTTGTATACAGACCTCTGGGACGCAGAATTTTATCGGGCTTTTTTCGTTGCTCCAAACTTCCACAATTCTCGCCAGAGATGATTCTTTTTCTAATAATATTTCGTTCCAGTACAATGAACCCGCAGTTGATCCGTGCGTTCTGAATGCGGGTTTACAGTTATGGTGATCGGCTTTCACGCTCTTTTTGCTCATATCACGAACACAGAACTTATACAAAGAGTACCTGTTGTTAGTTATTCGGAGTCACTGTTAATGTGAACCGATGACGGATATCTCACGTCGATACCTGTAGTGGAAAACGTCATCAGATGTCTTTTCGAACAAGAGACAATCTAACGTGTTCTTCCCGTCTCGTCTTTGTTATTCCTTGCTAGTTTTGTCGATCTTCTTCGGAGAGATTTCAATATTCCTTGCTGTGGACTGTTCCTTATCAGTCATTACTCGTTCTCGACATTCAACGACCCTGACTTTTCTAGAGAAATCAGTGTGAACCACAATTGAGAGGTGGATCCACCTCACGGACCTCTACGCAAGTGTTTCAGCATACGGAATATATTCTCTACCTGGTCCTATGCGCTCACTTATCAACACGCTAAAAGCATCACCAATTCTGCCCAAATCAAGTATCCATCTTGGAGGAATCGCACAGTTCTGGCGGTCACTCGTTTCATTTTTTACTATAATAGAACAGTTTGTCTACGCACAATTCTTGACAAGCAGAAATGCAATCAATACGAGCCTTGTTTTCTGATTGTGGGAAAATTTTTGGGTGAAATTGTGAATAACTTTTGATGTTTGCTGTGTTTCTGAACGTTAATTCACGACGAAATAAAACCGATAAAAGCAAGTCCAGTTTCTAGGACTGTGAGGACGGATGATCTGGTTTTCACTACCCGCCGTGTTCCTTTGGCAAAAAATGCCTACCGTGGTCTGTGCATCCAATTTTCTATGGCCGTTTTGTCGGAATGGTTTTGTTCGCTTGCATGCTAGTCAGTCAGTGCACATAGCACTGTCTGTACGTTGCGTATGTCTAGACAACGGGATTGTTAACGCGTCATCGGGAATACCTCGGACGCGCGCTCTCATTTCCGCACCTTGGTTCCCGCTGGGTCGAGGGCTGGAATTAAGCAAACATCGGTCGCGTAGGTGGATCTATCCGGCAAACCATTGTGGCTTGTTCATTCTGGCTGTCCTGTCATTGTTCTGGGAAGGATTTTGCGTGGAACTCAGTGGTAGGGCACATGAACACGAGCCTGTTTGGACGAGAAACGTTTTTTCTATCGCATGCTCTGTTTGAAATGACTATTAGTATAAACCATCATTCTCATATGGATGCAAAGGATTTGTTGTGGTAGTCGTGAAATAGACACAACAAAAGCTGATATATATATATATATATATAAGCAGGAAGTAGTATCTGGATGCGTAAACAAAATTAGCCCGGGAGCACACGACCGGTTTCACGGTTATTGTCGCTCGTCAGGTATGCGTACCCGATGCTCTCTTGTCTAAACATCCACATACTTGTACACTCCGAATTGATTGATATTTCTCACCAGAATCGAATCTGTAGCAACAGGAGTGTGCATGGAAGCTCTTCGTCGAAGAGTCCACAGAAGAATCACAACTGTGATTCGTTGATAATTCTTTGTCAGTTGGGCTGAGCCAACCTTAGGAACGAGGGCAGAATGCCCCAGGATATATATATAAGCAGGAAGTAGTATCTGGATGCGTAAACATATATATATATATATATATATATAAGTAATGTGAAACATTTCACTAAATCGACACACATGGACATTGTTTTCGTTTGGCTGAAACCTTAATTGATGGGGCATAAATTCTCCGGTTTTGACCACTTGTCGGCTCGCACCCTCGGTCCAACAGCGTTTCCCTTTTTGATTTGATGACAGATGCACAATATGACCCCGTTAAAGATGCATATTACTGCCTGCCGTCTTGTATTTGTAAGCGGCACTTAAGACATTCAGCATCACATTTTCAAGGTTGATCGAATAATGAATTTACAGCTATCAATAGGCTACTGGCAAGAAAATGTCGAGAACAACAAAATTTGTTATTCCCAGATGTTGGAGTTTTAAGTGAGGTTTTGAGAATGGGAACAGAGCACCAACTTTGACCGGTAAAAAACAAAAAGTGGAATTATTCTATGACTGACAGCAAGCAAACTGTAATGCAAACGGCAAACCCCGTCTCACATCACGAAATCTACCCAAGTGGGTGTTCGGAAGCCCGGAATCATCTGCCTTCGGGAGACAGAAGGCCTGACAGGGAGAGTCTCTGACACGAAAGCAACCGAAGAAAGAGTCGCTAAATTATCTTTGAGTGTCCGTTGACAATCATATCTAAGCAAGACGATTCCCGGCCAAATTAAAATGTGTTCGACTTTTGGATCATGAAGCTCGATGCCATTGATCTAACGCGATCTACCCATGAATCTCGTTCTTTCCTTTAGCACCAGTCACTTTCTACGATGATCGAGATGCCTACCCTCAGCATAATTCATCAATTTCAGCTGACATTATTGAATGCAATGTTCATCTCGAACATAAATATTGGTTATCTCGATTTGTTACCTTCAACTAAGTCAACCAAAGCTCAAATTGTGCATTCTCACTGGATTTTTATTGTGACTATAACGTTAATCAGAATGAAACAAGAAACCTAAACGAAATGTATTTTGTCCCGATTCGTCTGTTGACCAGCTAGGACGATTCCAAGTGGACAGCAAAGTCCGTCAGAGAGAGCACGCATACAGAAATTACAGCATTTCCGGTGGCAAACTTATAGGACGAAGAATTCTCTTGCATGCCAACCGGCTATACGGACAAGTTGGATAAAATTTATTCATTCCCTCCAAATACTGATCAAACTTGCAAACAGGGAAACAGTTAAAATGCACCTTTTATTTGGCCAAGTTATTTCACAAACTTTTTAAAACACGATTACTTACAATTTATCGATCAGTTGCATAAAACGTGTCATCTGCTAAACTTGGGTTAGTGGTATTGGGAAAAAGGGATGATACGAAGCGTCGGGTTCAAGGCAACATCATTCATGTCATCTTTAAAATCTGAGGGTGAAAGCAAACATAATTGCGCAAATTAGCATACCAGAAAGCTTACGAACAGCGCTCAGGTGCAAAGGAGTCCAAGAGCGAAAAACGCAGTGAGGCGCGGTAGCAAGAAAGAAGGCGAGAAGTGACAGGCGGGTAAATGACACATGGGGTCAATTTGTTCAACAGTATCACGAGACTTCAGAAAGTCCCGTTCCCCATACATTGAGGGGTTAAGTTTCCAATTCCATCTCAAAGCGTCCGAAATATGCTAGAGTTAGAAAAGTTTTTGACAAATGACATTTATCTTCAACCAGCTGCTTAGGTCGTGCGTACCACAACTCGTTGTGTTGTAGTTGTTGTTACACAACGTGAGGACATGATGGCCAGAATGGCCACTTGCATGGCGAAAACACATCCTACCGTGGCCACGAAATACGACCACGCGTGCCCGATGCTACCGGTGAAAACGAGGACCCCAATCAGCAGGACTGTGCTCCCCAAATAGAGAAATATGAACCGTGTGGTCAAATAGCCGGCACTGACCACAAACACTTCCGAGCATAGACTGACTAGGTCGAGGATGAACACGATAGCCAAACACACGACACCGATAAGGAGAAGAATGAGTACCGCAATCGCTGCATCCTTGTAGTAACCACGTTGGCAGCCTTCAAACAAGCTTCCACAACCCCAAGACGAAGTGGCCAAGCCAATAATTACCAGGCCAACAGCTAAACCCAGCAAAATTGTGGCCAAGCGACGTATTTCGATCATACCGTTGTTGCGCCTGCGTGGCGACTGCACTGAATCCGCGGATGGGCACGAGATTCACTCGACTGGAGACCGGTGTGACGCAAAGCCGGTGGTTGCGCTACGGTCCGAAAGCGAGAGTAATACAGACACGCGCGTCAGTGATTGGTCGAGGCAGGGTACGCTCCTACGTTAGTTCATTTATTCGTCGGTCCGTTACGCGTCCCCAGGCAGGATGGGAACTAGAGATCGAACGTTGTGTTAGATAGGTTGCAGCCGGTAAAATCGAATTTGGTTTGTCTATTGGTCGGACGCTAAACCTTGCGGTCGAAGCATCAACATGACCGTACTTTGTTTGCGTGGTACAGATCGCATGTACCTGTGTACGTGTGCATAAAGGGCCCAGACTATACTGCGTCCTAAAAAAACAAAATACGTTTCACGTTCACCTCATTGATTGTCGTTCGGCCAAACCAACAGTAACAACAAAAACATCAGTGTTCTTTTTTGTACTTTTTCAATGTTTATAATTAGTTAAATGTAGTTATGATGGCCTTGTCGGCCAAACAAGAAAGTCGTAACCGGATCAATAATTTAATGTAAACATTCAGAACAAGCGGATCAACATTCATGAGAAATCCGATGAAATCAAGGTCGCTGAAAATCAATAGAGAACTAGTTTAATCCGGTATCGGGAAAGTCCTGAACACTGACCGTAAATACCATCTGTAAAATCGTTTTCCAGTTGACGGGATGTACAATGAAGAAGTACAAAGCACTAATTTGGACAACGGTTCAGAAGCATATATCGCATCGTCTTGAGTTGTATGCCACATTACGGCTTAAGTAATACTCCCAACCCGTGACTAACTGAGAGCGCGTTGGGTGACTTTGGGTAGACGCCCCGTGATGTTGCAGACGCCCTATTACGAACACTTAGGGCAGCCCAAATTTCCATTCGTCCAGCGAGAATTCCGTTTATTAAACTCGTATTTGAATAACGAAACTCCTCTTGTTTTCTTCACCATTATCATGATCTGCATGGTTTCAAACCCAAGGCTTATTTCGTATTGCAATGTATTGTATTATATAGACTTTTGCGTACAAAAAAGTGTCACATTTCAGTAAAAAACATAAGGATGAAAAACGAAAATAAGAAAAAATTTGCACTCACCAACATGTAAAAATGTAAAAAAACCCATTGAGGAATAATCAAAGCACAATACGACAGCTAACTCAGGAATCCGGCTAAAACATTGTCACGGTTTATCGAAATGCGTGCTAAATAGGGGACAGCGGAGTTCCCATGGATATTGATTGATTCTAGAGCGTATGGAACGAAAAGCGGATCGTGTTGAAATATGAGAGCGGCACTTTGAAAGATCACTGTGCAGAGGATGCGTGGAATCCGAAAGAATTTTGTGAGCAAATTTCTTACATGCTGATAGGTGCTGATCACATAAACTGAGGGACTCAGTCAGGGGGCTAATAAGTCATAGCCCCCGACGAAGAATTTTAAAGTCTTTTTTAAGTAAACCTGGGAAAATAGCAGGAGAACAGTAAAGAAGGATTGGGAAAGCACATTGGTATGCAAATCGGGAGATGGTACTTCGTTTCACTTTGTAGTGTCGAATCTTCATGATTTAAAATGACAACCAACGGAGATTCTTTGCACAGGTAGAAATGTGAGAAGTCCACTTCAAATTTTTATTCACGTAGAACGTCCTAGATATTTTTGTACGCAGAATCAACCTTGGTAAGTGTTCTTCGAGTTGATAAAAGGACTTTTCGGCAGGAGTAGCTGACCGAGAGAAGAGGAGGGAGTGAGACAGCAGACATTCGAGACTCTAGATGTGTTGTGATTTCAATCAGCTCGATGCCAGAGAAATGTAAGCAGAAGGTAGGTTGTAATATAGAGAGAGACTTTGAAAAATCTCCGTTGTTTTGAAATGACGTTGAAGAGCAGAACATTACTAGCACACTTAAATAGATCACAGGGTGAGCTAGTGATAAGTCGCTGATGATGTAAGTAGAGAAAGAAACCATGAAAGAACAGCACCCTGTAGCTACGCCTGATTTTGTTAATCGACGGTTTTGAAGTTTACCGTCCATTCGTTGCATGATATCGGAATATAAAGTAATCAGACAGCCATACGAATAAAGTTCTGGGACAACCAAATGTTTGCAGTTTGTGAATTAGAAGAGACCGTGGGACCGAATCAAATGCCGACGAATGGTCTAGAAAGATGCGGCACAGATCTCATTGATGCATTCAAGGACTTACAAATGTGGCGAATGAGGGAGGCGACAGCGTCCAAAGTGGACCTGTTAGATTTATAGGCAAACTGAAAAGGGTCGTCAGGAAGATACATAACAGAACGCAGGCGCTTATGTGTAGCACGCTCCGTTAGTTTAAGACCAGAAGATGTTAAGGATATGGGGCGAAAACGTTTTGCTTAAGCAGTAGAACTGCTAGATTTTGGGATGGGAATAGTAGGGACGGGTCTCCAACAGTCAGGGATAGAAGACGAGCTTAGTGATGAGTTAATCAGAGAAGTGAATGGGTCCGTCAGAGCCACAGCACCATGCCTTGAAAGATCCGAGGACAGACTGTCAGGACCAACCCCTGTGGTAATTTTATTGGTGCGGAGAATTTCGAGCACCTATTCCCTACTCAAATTGTATCTGACTTATCATCACTGTGTCCGATGCCTAAACGAACGACCGAAGGTTGCATATATGGGCGGAAAATTATTTTCCGAAAACTTGCAACGAGAATTTCTTGCTGAAAGTTTTCCAGTATTCCTTTGGCAATCTTTCTCTTTGACTTTTGCTATCTACTTTCACAAGGGATAGGAAGTGTGAAGCAAACAGTTGGTGACATAAAATGTTACTTGAAAAACTTACCGTTCCACACTAATGAACAATGTAAAATGCTTGTAATTTTCGGTTTCTATAGGTGTGCACCTATACGTAATGACAGCTTTCAAACGCTGTACGAAAGTGACTCATGCTACTACCTACATATGCAAGTTTATCTACAAATAAGTGGGTGAAGTTTCATAATTTATTTGTCGCTTCTTCTTCCGGAGGATTTTTCTGGCCACACCACATTCCCTGAGGCTAAGGAACAAAAATCACGACGTACTTTTCGAACTTGTACACCGGTTGCGCGGCCAACTGTGGTGTGCATCTAATAACATCTCCTTTTGCACAAAATTTCATTATCCCTCCTCTTCTTCTGCTTCATTGTCAGTTAACTTCATTCGAATCAACCTGACTTTTTTCATAAGGTTTACCCGCAAATGTGATTTGGGACACAGCACGGCATTCTTACCAGTCGCACATTTTAGGGTAATGACCGGCCTTTCTCGCCTACACTTTCTCTTCCGGATGTTATTTTCAAATAAATCGTTTCATGCAAATGAAATCGGATTTCACTAACCAAAAAAGTAGAAAAAAATATGTGCGCATCACTCTCCGCTTGTTCATTCGTTATTCCAGAAAGGACTGAAAAGGAAACAAACGCAAAAAATCCTCTGCAAGTTTGCATTGACATCAACAACTGGATTGACTGGTTTAGTATCTTGTGTATAACGCAAATAAAACCACTGGCCTTATGCATAGTAAAGCATTTACAGACAGCATTTACAAACAGTTAACATTGACCTCAGAAAGCATTTCCACAACAGACAAACGGGAGAACCCAAATTACCAAAGCAGAAGAGCGCAAACCAGTAAGGCCTCGGAAGTCACAAGGCCTCAGATTGAAACAAATTTTTGAGCACAGTTAAGTTACGAACTTCGTCCACTGACATACTGAAACATGCTTGTATACATTTCCTGAAGTCTTCCATGATGATTAACTCAACGTCAGCCTCACATTTTGCCAACTTTCTTTGGGAGATTTGTCGCATAGCAGCAATTGCTTATTCAGTCAAGCAAAGTGAAGGATTTCAAAGAACAAAATTTCCAGTATTTCTTTGGGGAAAATTGTTTGCCCAGACGAATGGTTGCCTGAATAGAGGACAAATCATTGTCTATTGTCGTTGTTTATTTAGGCCTTGAATGTGATTGGGACTGATTGACCTCTTCACATATTTGAGAGCTTTCCTTTAATCCTACCACAAACTACCTAAATTACCTACTGTTTCTTCGCTTATTTCGTTGCATAACTGATGAATTTGCGACTTTTATTCTGTGAGTGACCTGTCGTGAGTAATAATTATTTCCCATAGTTTTCTCAAACTAAAAATACACCCTTTCGGCTCTATCTCTGCAGACGGGATGATTATCATGCAGTGAAATCTGATGTAGTGCTCCGGTGATTTTTTCACGAATGAGACAGGTATCCGATTGATTCTGCAACGAGCTTTCAGTATTTAGACTTGTAATCGGTATGCGAAATTCGGTCGGTCACGGTAAGTAACGGATACAAGTTTCCAGTAGGTATTGAATTGGGTTTTACCAAAGCTATGCGTATGGAGTCACCAAGACGACCTCAACAAGACGGAAACACGTTGGGGTGATACTTACACTTCATGGATTTACATACACCGTTGGAAATTTTACGATTGGCGGAATCCATTTCGTGCAATCACCTTCGCAGAATGTCTCGATTCCCCAACCACTTAACGTTACGATTCTCTATGTAGATCAGCGTGAAGCTTTGCCGGACTGCATCACGTGGTTTGCACGTAAACTCGCAACAGAACTGCTTGGTCAACTGCGAAGTTACGTTTGGCCGCATAGGTCAGGGTTACGAGAATAAATCATACGCTGTCACGACTCTTTTGTGATAATTCTAGTGTGGTTGGTAGCTTCGGCACGCCAGACGACTATTTTTCTGATCTGTTTAAAGTTTGTAATGTTTATGAGTAGATAATAATATCGTTTGTTCAAAGGAGAATGCATCTACGGTCTAGGTTTCCCATTTTATGAAGGGGTCCCTTCTGAGCGAGATCGACTTTGTATTGCATTGTAACGAAATCGGTAGTATTTAGATATTCTCCCGGAAGACGAGCTTTGAACAGAAGTGGATCTTTTAGAGAGGTCTTTCATTTTTGAGGTAGATTCCAGTGTGCAAGAATTTGATTTGATTGTCGCAATCTTTCTAACAGGTTAAATTTCTTTAAACGTTTTAAATAACTTCCTACCCATCTTCACTGACGTAGCAGATGTTAGCTGGTTCGAAGGTCTATTTTTTTCAATTTCCGGTGAATGTATCTGACAGAATTGGGCCCAACAAGCTATCAAAAACAAATTAGTCATTGTGTCGGTAACCTTGGCCTAAATCGGATTTATTTTTCAATATGTACCCTGCGGACGTCTGCATTGCGTAAGCGTTGATGCAGGCCACTACCAATAACAAGTTCGTTTGGCTTTCCTGCATTTCAGATCGTCCAACCACCGGAGTGTCACTGACCCGGTATTTGTTGAAGTTTGGCCTCGCTTCTGATGTAAAAGTGGTAGCTTGGCTACTTAGCAATCCAGAGTGTAGCGCGCGTTCGTTTCCACCCATACAGTTGCATGAAACATCTACGGTTCCCTACTGCGAAACGTAGACAAAAAACAAATTGATATCAGTAGGCAAATATGCTTGATCTTAATTCCAATCTTTATGTGCCCTGTGCAGTTCGTTTGATATTTTGCTGACTGTTCACACTTCCGCTTCGATTTGATCCGGTCCATTAACCTTGTTACCATTCTACGGCCGGCACTGGTTGTGCGGTCAAAATCGTGATGGCTCGATCTGGGGGTCGTGGGTTCGGGGCCCCGGCAGCCTGCAGCCGGCCAATTTTCTCCACGTGGCAGCCGCCCACTGTTGGCAACGAATCCCTGAAAATAATGTTGCTTCATTAATTGCTTAGGCAAAAACATAGGAAATAAGTTGTTTTGAGTTGATAAAAAAGGAATCTCATCGGTATACCTTTCATGTGTAAATGCGGTAGATTAAAAGGAAAAATTATTTTTTGTTGTCGTCACTCGATTCACGTTCGCTTGCGTCAAAGTTACGGATTATTCGAAAGTTACAATTATTGCTAATTTTGTACCTTCTACAGATTTGAATAGGATTAGAAAATGATCGTGTCGTCCAAAATTTACGCATTTTTCCTTTGCATTGACTTTTCGCAGTCAGCAGTGCAGACCTTCTGTCTGGAATGGATTCCCGTCTTCTCTCAGATAATTTATAAGTTTAATTTAAGTTTTATTATTCGACTTTGTTGCTCCGAGGCTGTTCTTTCATACTAACTCACGGTGTCTACTGAGTTTCCGTTGAAACAACTCAAGGTATCCAAGCTTGGTGACTTTACTTCTGAAACTTTTTCGTGAAAACTCACAGAGAAAATTTGTGGAGATCTTGTAGGACGTACGCTTAAAATCTGTTGAGATACCGAAGTGCAAAATCTTTACTATGTTGTCCGAGACCGGCTCACATGAATTGAATCCCAAGGGGCAATACGCTCTGTTGTGACAACTTTTCATTTTCCTGGCGGTATTTTGGGAGACATAAAATCCAGATGCCGGTTACAGTTGTTTCAACAGAATGCGACAAAAGCATCAAAAATATTTCGATCACATTGCACCTAGGTCATCGAATTCTCTTTGAAATTTATAAACGGCCGGGAGTAGATAAACAGCTTGGCGTGGTTATTAAATGTAAATGTCCCTAAATCGGATTCCCACTCATCTCGCCACTACAGAGCGTTCAGTTTGCTGCAAAGACATCCTAAAATTGACTCGGCTTGTCACATCACATGGGCTGTAAAGAGAAAAGACTGAAAAAGGTTAATATCCGAATAACTTAAGATGCTTTCAGATTCCCGGAATGGGCGCTGAAATGGAAGTACTTTGTATGGTACTAACCGGCAGTGGCCAAGCAAATAAGGTCGTGTCGCTGAAACATGAAGGTGGCGGCCTCCTTTCCGAAAGATGATGTGCACTGTTATCTCATTAATAAAGGAACAAAAACGGTAAAAGATAAAAAAGATCTGTAAATAAACAAAGAATTCCATGTCGCTTTGGTCAGAAATCAGCTCCTTTGTCTTGTACTCATGAACCATGCGACTTTGATCGCTTATCTTTTACTGCTTGTATGTGATCGTTTAACAGCTAGGGGTAAACAGAGGACAAGCTTGAAACATAAGCGCATCTCACAAGGTCGTATTATGTCCGGATTTCAGATCCCTGTTTTGTGGCTAGTTGACCCTTATGTGAAATCTCTTAATAGCCTTGCAATCAGTATGAATTCATCTCGCAAACTTTTATAAATAAGTGCATCTAGTTTCCAAGAAGCTACAGTAGGAGTAATTACGTCTTTTGACTGAAGTTGACACGAAAACAGCATCACATATGTGTAACTTCAAGCGTAATCACATTCGATGACTATGCAAAATATGTAGCACAGAGTGTGTTGAAGGCGTTAGGAAGTTCAGTCAGACAGCACCTAATAAATTGACGATGTCAGTAACTTTGGACAAGCATTTTAAGTTACAGAACAGCCAAAATCCAACCGTTTAATGCGGTTCGTGCAAGTAGCTGTTGCCTGTTATCGTAAGCGTGATCTTCACAACCACCTGGAATTTGTGACCAGTCTTCCTCTTCGGCAGTAATGGGTGGGGAGTTTGGACAACAGACAATTTGATCCCCGTTTGCCTGTCCTGATATATGGTCTCAGTAAGGACTTTTCTGCTGGTATGGGCTTTTCAATGTCCATAGGCTTTTCACTTTCCTAAATCAACCATCATGCGAATGTTTCTACATGCTGGGGAAGAAAATGTGAAACGCTTAATCCTAAACCAACCTGTGATCATGCTTTCCACTTGTTCACGAGATTGTGGTTTCTTTTATCAGCAAAAATACTAGGCACAGTCTACGAGAGGGAAAAATGCACCGCGAAGAAGCTATCGAAACAAGGTGACTACAGGTCGGGAATAGCGAATCAGCGGTCTTCATTTCACGATACCACGATGTTGACTGTTTGACGACTGTTGGTTAGCACAAAATGTAGGAGATTGGCTGTTGAAAAACAAAGGACGACTTTACAATCCCCTTCCTGATGTCGTACTAGTGAAGCCATACTTTTCGCTTCCACTGCAAAATAGGAATGAAAGTTCAGTTTGAGATAACCGTTCGTAATGTGCAGGAGTTCCATTTCATGTTGTATGGGATTCAGCGTGTGCGTTTTTGGGCAATTATCTTTCTGGCTTTTTGAAAGCAATTCGATGGAATTTCAGGTGTGAAGTAGTCCACTCTCCGTGGTACACTTACATTCATTATAATATCATGTCCATTGGATGCTATGGAGTTAAAATGATTGACGCACAGCTAGGCTAGGTCCACATCGCCTCCCAGTACGTGACTGGAGTAGCGCAGAGTGAAGTTTTTATGGATTGTTTAAAGCAAGGGTAGTGTAAGAAGTGTCTTGAGCCACAGAGAAATTTGGAGAAATCACCGTGCAAAAAATGACGATGGTATTTAGGTATTTACGAGGCAAACTTCTTACGGCTGTGCATTCATTTGTCAGTATTAGTCAACTCAGCAAACTGAGCGTAAACACCGAATAGCACCATAAAGTAATAGTTTATAATATTTAGGTGCTAGTCCAAAATATATTACTGGAGAACACTAGAGTGAGGTTGCTAAAAGACTCAAGGAAACGAAAGCACGGATGTGACGCGAAATCGTTTCATCTTTTGGACTTGGAAAGAAAAATGCCTTTAGTTAGACAGGCGATTCAGGTCGTGAAAGGGAACACCAAAGATAACTCAATTTCTGATAACGATAATCGTCAAGCTGTTGGGTTAACAATATACCTTTTGCCAGAGAAAATACCACGTACGTTGATGAGAATTACCCGTATTTGTACTCGCACAAGTGAGGAAATGGTTTGCTTTTCCCGGGGTTGAAATCATCTAAAGGGCCGCATAAGCATGGTTAAAATCTCCAGAGGTAGACGAAAGGTTGCCATTCAAAAGAACGGCTGATAGGGTGAGGAAAATTTAACACACATTAATACCTTAATGATAATGTGATGAAGCAGGTTAAATATTTTTGATTGTATGGCTAATAAATCGGGAAACCTAGTGCCGGGCAAGATAGTCAGCACCGGTAGGGCAATAAGGAAGAACTACCACTGACTTGCTATTTCGCGAACAGTCTAGACATAATAACGCCTGCATCAGCCTTTTTCTTGCACCGTTTTCTGAGCTTTTGAATTCATTCATTTAAAACAATTCCGTCGTGCGCATCACATTCAGCCAGAGTTCCTCGATGCAAGTCTTAGGATAAATGTGTCAGCCTTGAATATCTTCCTCCGAGGAGTTTTATCCTATGAACAGTCATGGAATAACAGTTCGAGGCCATCCAACAACTAGCGGGAGCTTGTTTATCATCATTCTCCAAAACAGTCGTGATGCCAACATGCGACCTTCTTGGAAGAACATGAAATTGTCGTTCAATCATTCGGCGTTCATGATATCATTTGGAGGATTCGGTCCTCACGACTGCAAGGGAAATCAGGAAAATAGGAGTTGGGTATCAGACAAATTGCACCACGATCAATATACTCTTTTATAAACTGCCACGTTGGAGTGGACGCTGAGGAATTTGGATCAGTTTTTTCAAATTAGCAAACGAACAATCGTTAGAGGGAAGCAGACGTTCATGACTTAATGAGTCCAAGTTGATGGCATTTCCAATTCGGTTCGGATTCGAAATAGCCTAACAAACCCCGATGAGATTTTCAGCATAGAACAATTCGGCTTGGATGAATAGATGAACATCAATGAACACGTATATAGTTGAGAAATCTTTCACGAAAGCCTACACAATTGTAAAATAAGGACTCAAAATCAGTATACGGGATTTGGCTAGTCTCATTAACTAAACGGATACGAATTACTGGTTTGTACTAGACTGGCTTCGACAAACTCTGCTCAAACAGAGACAACGAGAACCCCGTAGCAGCTTGGAAATGAGTTTGAGTTTCACTGACAACTTTTGAGTGTATATATTAAATAGGAAATATCCTGATAAATGGAATGACCTTCGAGGGAATTTGGATTTCACGAGCACCTTTGGCCACAGTTCTCATTGGCTGATTGTTTAGGTAGGCTAGTGCTAACGCGTAGTCAATTGTATCACCTGACCTGGACCTAGACCCATCACAAGAATACAGAATATGATTGCAAAAATTAAGGAAAATTCCTAACAAGACATAGCTTTTCAAGATCAGATTTCACAAATACGTAGTTTAAAAGGTGCAGGGCTCGATAACAAGAAAGGATGTTTGGGACGCATTTAGTTGGGAATACACCTAATTGAATTTAAGCCGGATGGATGAGGAAGGTACGCAAAAGGTAGGTCTCATAGAAAGATACCGGATCGAAATTTGCTTAGCTTGTTGAGCATGAATTAGATTTTCCTTGCCTTGGAAAGCAGTCGTGAAGATCCGGGAGTACCAAATCTAGTCGGAGTTTTCCCGTGGCTCCAAAGTGTTCACGTTATCCGTTGTTTTCGTCATCCCACTCGAAACAACAGACAGCACAGCCCTCATTGTTTTGCGCGATGACCGGCGCAGTATGGAATTTACTGCTTTTGAACTATGAAGAGAATGAAATAACAACAGGACTTTCAAACTGACCGCCTCATAACCTCTCTCCATTTCTTTTCCTTTTCATACTCACTCCAAGTTAAAGTGCAGTCTCATAGTGACCTTTGTTTTTGGTGAGTGGATGAGATATCGGAATCCTTCAGTGGGACCTACATAAACAAAAACGATTGCTCCCTTATCGAAAAGTTTGACGATGAGCTCCTATCAGTATAAGCTATCTTGTTTTTTGACCTTGAGAGTTAGACTAACTTAGTAAGCCCCGTTTTGACCTAAATATTACTGCAAATGTTTGAGAATGAATAATGGAAAAAATCCGTACTCCGTCTGTTGTCCTCCTGAGGAAATTGGCGTAAACGACCCTAGCTGAAAACAATGAATTTGTTTTTAGGAGTAACCAGCTTTTATTTGTTTCAACTAATTGATTTCCGCTGGTAAACCTGCTTAAGTATAGATGCTAAAACTTGAATATCGCGGTATTCAGTCCTGCTGCCTCCAGCATAGTTTCCACTTAGAGGGTGAAATCAATAATGACAAGGTTACTGAAACTGTATGCAGCATACTGCAAGGAAGAATAATGGAATTTAAGTGTCAATAATATTTTTATAAATGGCACCTGGATTAGTAGTAATATTAAAGGCGATAGTAGTAATACAATGGATTGAACGGGTTACGATAATTAAATAAAAGAATGGTTGCTCTGAAACAGGCGGTTTATAGTTATAGTTCAGAAAAATATTCGCTTAGTTCCAACAGTCGGAGAGCCCGAGGCTCAAACCTTGGGCGCGATGATGGGTTTGAATCCATGGTGAGCTAAAAC
Source organism: Fasciolopsis buskii (assembly GCA_008360955.1). Taxonomy (NCBI): domain Eukaryota; kingdom Metazoa; phylum Platyhelminthes; class Trematoda; order Plagiorchiida; family Fasciolidae; genus Fasciolopsis; species Fasciolopsis buskii. The sequence continues at coordinate 15,785 of LUCM01004543.1, read as the reverse complement.
GGGAACAGAATTCTAGTTTGGTGCTTCTGAAGTAGAAGTTTGACTAGATGAATTGAGGTCCGCGCTCGAATGTTGCAGAGTGACGAGTAGTCAAGCAAGTATATTAGCATTGATGATGTCATCTCGCTGGGTGATGAAACGTTTGCGTTCTAAACGCCACGCTCAGCGCCCATAAAACTTTGAAAATGCTAGCAATAATCTTACGCTACTGAAAGTAACGGTGAGTTATATATCAGTATGGTATCTGTTAATCGACGCTAAGCTGCTGATCCCATTAAAGTTATACTAATACTACAATTAGTAGTGCAAGTGGTAATAATAGTACATAAAGCCTGGCGCCTGCCACTGTGAAAACCAATAATCGGTTTCATTATGACGAATGTCATGAATTCTTCGAAATTTCTCGCATATGTGCCGGGCAAATGTAAACCCACAAGAAACCCTAAAAGCAATTTAATTTGAGGACGTCTCTTGATTAATCACACACTGTTACAATGTAACAGATATACAGATTAGAAAACATATAAAGTTCAATGCGTAACATGGTCCTGTGGGACGATGTACAGCGGCCGCATGATCAGGGGCCTGTCTGAACGTATCCGCGAGCATCGCTGTGCATAAATGACCACTGGAAAAGTTAAGTCCCATAGTGCAGTGATTACACAGACTAACTACACCGTGAATGTGATACAAGCTCTCCGGGCCCTGTGTAAGTTCAAGGATCAACAATCTAGGTTGGCAAGTCGTCCTATCTTGTGCACAACGGAAGATGTCGTGATCCGTCTTCATAATTCTCCAGAAACAATTTAAGGTTGCCATTCTGCTCCTCTGGTCCACTCTCCGCCCCAATGAAAATCCTAGACCACAAAACAATTAACGCAATACGTACATTTGTTATGGCATGAATACGGATCAATGAAAACAGGCTTGTTTGCCAACTTGTTTTCTCAAAGTGACAGGGAACTTTATTTTTAGCGCGAGCGGGATTAGACAGAGGTCAGTGAAATACAGATAATTGAGCCTGGGTAATAAGGATCAGTCACAATCACTTGGTAGGCCGATGAAAGACGCCTTAAGCACGAAAATTTATTGTCTTTAAAATGGTCCGCCCAACAAACCGCCCCAATATACCCATAAAAGCCAACGTGTTTCCTTGGTGGAGTTACTCTCCTTCGGAACCATACTAATGCTCTCCCTTAGCTTGACTATTCTGATCGAGGCGATCAATTGGGTGATAAGCGCCACAGGATAAACAATCGGCTTGTTTTTCAGGTTTAGCGACCATGGAAAATTGTCCAAATGAAAGAGCTTCAAAACGGTAGCATTTTTGCATATAAGTGAGCGACTTGTTCATTGTTTGAATGTCGTCATTTTGCTTAAGAGCAACATTTGGCGATGAGCTTTGCCTTTAGTTCATGTCACTTTTGTGCAATTTGACTGATTTATAGTTAGGCTGATTGAGTGGTCTAAAGCTGCATTACCTGCTTCTGCTCACAACGTTTTGAAGAGCACAGTGATGTTGTTCATATTGGTACTGGTCGTTTAGTTTCATTCGGTGTTTAATCAATATTAAGAAAGTCACATAAGATAGTAAGTTTCTCAATGGAGAAGTGAGTTCACAAGGAAAATGTTCCGATCATCAATGGTTACGTCAAAGCACCACGAAGGTGACTTTAAGACCAGCGTTATTCCTGACCTGTGTCACTCCCATAGTAGTGGATCATCTTCTCGATCATACAAACGATTTGACTTGATAGAACATGAAAGTCAACTTAGGTCAAGTTCACCTAAGTGACTTAGGTGTTAGATAATATCTGCCACGGACTCATACTACTTGAATTTTCAAGATTTCCTTTCCGGTAATTGAGGAAAACATAGGGCTTAAAACTAGTCAAAATTTACGTCTAATGTTGTTCCATTTTCCAACGCCGATTGAAAAACATGTTCGCGAAATGAATTATTCTCTGATATGACCACTTGAATTCTCCCAGGAAATAAAAACCTGCAAAAGTCACTGTCCTCTTTCCACTTTTGCAGGGGAGGGAGAGAACGATTTGATTGCAAACGTATCTGACTAGCTTTAAGTTTTTTTTATTTTTTGCTTGCATTTCGCCTTTAGTTTTCGGTTTATTCACTACATATTGTGTAGGATATTACAAGGGGGTTTGCAGCTAATTTCGATGTGCCCAATGGCTAACAGATCAACAGTGGAAGTCACGAGAACTTGAAAAATTCATGGTCAAGTTTCACAAGGTTGCACTCAGCCAGCAAAAATGAAAAAACTGCTCGAAATTGTTTTATTCGTTTGATAAGCTAGAATCTACTAACTTCACTGATGCACAAGCTTAATCACAATTGTTTACTCATTCATCGCATAGGTAAGATAAAATCGTAACAGTTGGCATGCACAACTAACAAATTGCTTCGAGAATATATTAGTTTTTTCTATTGACCACGCTGAACTATGTGAATGAAAGATGGTGAACTTTCATATCTTAGACCTGACCTGTTTCTCTATAAGCCAATGTTGGTCATTCTTTGTTTTAAGTAGTACATTTAATCTACGGATGGTGGAACGAACCGCCCCGGTAACACATGATGGGTTTCGAAGTTAATGCCACTGGTCACGTTCGAATTAACTAGCCAGCGTGAATATTCCCATTTGGATGAGCTGCCAAGTTTTGCCAAGTTTTTTCTTCTAAAGTGAGAGGCGCTTGTCGCGTAGGGGCACAAATATAAAATAAGAAGCTACTATTATGAAACCTCTTGTTCCCAAATGAATGCATTTTTTCATCATTGCTGCAAAAATTAAACAAGTCTATGATATAATGGAGGTGATTAATTGATAACTTGTTGCACCATTTGTCCGAGTATAATAGTTCACTTATACCGGGATTGTCTACTGCTTTGCTTGCTCCACTGAGTCTATGCAAATCCGAACCCCATATGTGAATCTAATCTTCCTTAAAAATTCATCGGCCTATCAAACACACCTTACTATAAAAAACGGTATGCGCTTAAGTGTGTCAAACCCAGATCCCGGGGTTACTTACAGTCAACCATACTGGCTCGGCCACTTGGACTCAAGCCACGCTGGGGCCTGCACTAGGGCTATCCTTGTATGCCGTGGTCATCGTAAACGTATGATTTGGTAATGATTTGACGGAGATGGGCTGTCTCAACTGTTTGAGTTATTTGATTTCCGAATCGCGGTCCATGCACGACAACATCACCCAAAAACAGTCTATCTTCTTGAGTGCTGGACACTTCACTAACCTGCTGAAACGTGACTTGGCATGCTCTGTCCTAAATCCTTGTATTTCAAGAACATTTTTCAACACTTTAGTCTATACCTGTATCTTTTAGTTGAAGATATGCACCATAAGACATAACTTGCGACGAGAGTCAAACTAACTTCAAGCCTGCATAAAAGTCGTAAAATCAGTTCATATTATTGTGCACCAGAAACAAACCATACCTCTCACTCCCTGATGTGCGAAATTCCTGAGTTCTATGCTATTTTGTTTTCGCCATGTTTGGGAGAAACTATTTTAGATACGGATGGCTTAGGACCTCGCAACCAAAACAAGTGGCTCATACATTGAATAAGCACTAATTTTTTGTTTATTGCACTTTAAATATTTGGGTTTTTGCTATTGTCTTTTATTATCAAATAAACAACTATGAATCAATAAAATGGGCAACAAAAATGTAACTTCTTGAGAAGTTTCAACCCTTGATAATGGGTAAAAGATCAAAACATACATGAAAAAATCATCTCGCTGAATGTTTTTGATAATTGATTGATTGATGGGACAGAAACCCATAATAGTTGATTAAATAATATAGCCCAGAAAAGAAGTTTACACAATCATATTGGACATTTTTCGTATGTACTTTTGTGTGAAAAACAGCAAAAGGTATTTGATTGTTTCTATGACTTTTGTTTCTGGCAACATTTTGGACAACACCAGACCTTGCTTTTAAACTAAACTTGATTTTCCGGTATTTACGTGTAAATAAATTTGGCGCCGTTAACTTTTGAGCTATTCTTGGAGTAGTACCGATGGCCTCAAAAATTTGAGTCGGTCTACGTGTGTGGTAACAGACCTCCATGGCTCTCAGTAATTCAAAGTAAAAGTATTTGTTTCGGTTTTGTGTTTAGACTGGAGAATGATCATTCAACCAACGGAAACCCAGATGTGAAAGATAAAACACTCATTGCAGTAACCAATAAGGTAAATGACAAAGGTTTAGATAATATTATGTTATCAAGATAAATGCTTCGCAGATTCTCTTGCAATTGCTAATTTCCACAGATTTGAGTGGACAAAATTTTCCTCAAAAGCTCATAAATGGTTTAATGGTTATCATCACCCGTTAGGTTACATCACCTGATGGAGTTCAGCCTAGTCCTCTCCATAATTGCATACTTTTTTGTTAGTCGAAGAAAACAGTCTCACTCGAGGCATTTACCAGACTAAAGACTTTCGACGAATACCGCATGACTACTTATTAGACCCATCACCCGCTTGGGCTCCAATTGATCTTGGGAAAATTCCGATGCTATCCCTCAAATTCGTTTTCATCATTGCCCAAAGAATACAATAGGGGCTCGGGAGTCTTACTGCGAGTGATTCCATAGTTGCTTCCTTGTAAGAAGTTTGCAATTCAGCTTTCTTTCGTTAGCAATTTCACTAAGGCCCTTTACAGTAGGTTCTTCCCAAGGACACTTCAATTAATTGCAAACTATTTCACTTATCAATTAGTACATGTATTCGTCTGGCTTGCCTTTGGGTATCATAGGAGGGTATTCACGAAATCCCTAAAGTACTGAATTTGTCAGGAGAAATTCCTAACGCTGCTTTAGACAAATAGTTTTCAAGTTTCTGCTTGTTTGACTGTGAACACATTTCCGAAGACGCTATCCTGTAGGGGTGTTCCCTAAGAGTCCGCAACATATTCCGAAGATTAACGTTTTTAGTGAAAAGTTTGGTGCTAAAAAACATATCGAATAACTCTGAATACGACAAAATCTTTTCGAATTTATCTTATCTGACCAAAACCCAGATTTCGCAGTGAAAATTTCAAGGGGAGTTTAGGTAGAATCTCAAAGACCTGTCGTGCTCCTTCGGCAGGTTCACTTCTTTATTCATAAAATTCTCGGAAATAGTTGGTACTACTTTTATTTCCTTGAAGGCACCTGGAACTTGTGTTACCGAACATAAAATGACAAAGAATGATCCAATAATTACCAGTGCCTGACAGAGTAAAGAGTATGAACCCCTTGAATGACCTCTGGGAAACACTGGACATGAAAGTTACACATAACATTTTAGTTTTAGTCCCATTTGATTGTTGCTCTTCGTCTGCTTGTGCAGGAAAACGTCTGGCTTTTTGTAAGGTCCTAACTACTGCGTCAGCATATGTTTGCTCCTTTAGGTAACACTAAATTTATGGTAAAATGACTGTGAAATTCTAGCCACTTGCTTCTCATTTGCGCTTATTCCTGACAGTAAAACTTGATTTGCTCTTCACAGTATGAGCTCAGAGCTATTTTTCTACTAAATCTCAAACGCACTGTCGACTCAAGTCTTCGCTGTTCTATCGATTTTGGGGACTTTGTCAACCGCAATTTAGAATCCGAAAGAAGACACGTTCGCGGCCGCATTCTGGAGGTCTTCTGAAACTCCTTGACCTTATCGGTAGTGTTTATTTGTCTGCTTCAAAGAGGCTACTTGGACGGGAGTTCCAAGCAATTGCCTGGTGAGCCCCAGGTATTCCCAGAGGCTATCAAAATATTTGCATACTTACAAATCGTGCTTTTATGGGCAAACTGATAAAGCTTGTAGTGATATTTTCCATTGGTTGATTCACCATAGTTCATGGATATTCAACTATTCGAATATTTCTGATCAAGTTCGGGCAGGTTCCAAGTGAGTTTCTGTAATGTTTCACTGGGAAACTTTTGAGAACTTTCAAAAACTTCAATATATTTTGGGAAACCTTGAGAAACCTTGAGAAACTCGTTGAGAACCATTGTTCTGTGAAGGAGAGTTTAATTCAAGGGGGAATTTTCGTTTATTCTGTCCAGGAAATTGTTGTAGTGGCAGCTCCATAGGTGCTAAATGTCAATTTTCGGATTTCCGAAAGTGATATGTTTAGTCTAGTCGACCCAAATCTACGATTTTCGTTTGTTTTATCCCATCTCACTGGTTTAGCTGGAGAAAACCCAAGGGAGCCAGGTTTGCTTTGTGCTGCATTCCATTTTATCGATCAAGAATCTGTGGTTCCTCCTGACACTGTTTAATGATGTTTAACGTTCGTATCGACCATTTACATTAAGGTTCACGATCCCAGTAATGTTCAGCCCTCACCTGGACATGGTTCTTGATAACTAACCCATGGTAGGTGCAGGGTTTGATGCTTCCAAGAGTTAAGTCGCACTTTGGTCAAAACCATCAGGCTAAAATTATGCTTCGGTACAGATTTCCTGGTTCGTAAATGGAGTACCGTGTGGACCACATAACGGGTCTTGATGGCAGAAGCACCACCGAGTCATTTTATCTTACGATATTGAATCAATAAGAATTCACGAAACGAAATCATTTCAATTCCGAATCGTAAATCTCAAGATGTTGTTGTTTTGATGACCAGCTGTTCATTCATTTGTTCGTTTACCTGCCAATTCACACACCACCATACACATGCCGCCCTAAATGACTTGAATGTACACTTTTCATTCTTGTTAAAATCTGAATAACTCTCACTCAATCCACAGTGTAGAAAGAAGTCCACCGTATCAATTCAGGAACTTGTCATCAGACATAAATCAGTGGTGCGAAGTCCACTTGGCCAAAAGACAGTAGTCCCACCAGACCATCTGGACTCTGAAATCTGTATCATGTCGTTTGGGAATTGTCCTCACGGGATTTTTGTGATCGTATGTCTTCTAAGACTGTTTAGATGCTCTTCCCAATGTGAGTTATCATTGAAATTAGTAGGGTTGTCTCAACCTGTTTTCTTTCTGTAGAATAGTGGCAGCAGCATCTTTCCAGGAATCAGCCGTGGGGAACCTAAAAGGATCATGCAAGCTAGAATGTCTTGAAAAGCTTCCTCGGTATGTAGCTTCGGGAGTCGGGAATCTACAGCTGGAAAAGGAATACGATCACGTTGTGGTGGAATATTACAGCAAACCAAGCATGAAACTGGGCTCTCGTTGGCTCCGGCCGCAAACCCTAAGATCAGACGGAACCAGGTCTCATCATTCTGAGATTGTCCTCGGTTGGTAGGTTTGGTCCAAATGACCGGCAGATTGTCACCGTCTGTTAGTTTTCTGGCATTACTTTCAGGTCCCCGATGGAAGCTACAGGTTTGAGCAAGTCCTGCTAACCCATTAAGTGGATCTTGGTCATGTCTTTCTCACCGACCGAACTGAAATAGATATCGATATAAGTATTCTTGATTTCCCTGTCCACCATACCCAGCTAGTTGACGTTCAGTGCTTCATCCCTGTTTCTTTTGCACGGTAACTCGCGCGGAAGAACAACAGTAATGCACCGAGCGTTATGTTTCACAATCTCAACCGTGGTTTTCTGGAAAATATTGCATCCACTGGTTTTGAGTTCACATCAAATGTCAACGGCTGGCTGGATCCGTCCATTATTGGCCAGCGAAAACCAGCGGTTAAGACCTGCATCCCGCTCATCGTACCCAATAGTAGAAAAATCGAAATGTTTGATCTGACTTTCTTTAGCAAATCGCTTGCACGCCAGAGACATACGCGATCTACTGTCAACAAGACTCAGAGTACACACTACCAATCTCTTGGGTGGTCCGGGAAATGGAGCAGACAATATTGGTCTTTGATATATTCTACTCCGTTTGACAGCCATTCCGGTGCCACTTTCAACGCACGAGTGGCATTCCCTTAAGTCAGTGTTTCACTCAGGTGCACCAGACTTAGCTTTCGCTTTTACTCAGGTTCATCAATGATGCACATGCATCATCGCACCTGTATTTTGAACCTAAGTCCCTTAGTGTGGGAGGCGCACGTGTTGGTACTTAGCTGCCCAGCCCTTCAAACAGGCCCGAATTACTGGCTGAAGTTTGTCCGGGTTTAGTTCACAATCATAGTCAACGATGCCCGACAGACGGGATGGAAGACACAGATGGTGTCCTTGAATCAAGCTGAACATTTTGACAAATGACACCAACGTTGTTTGGTGGAAGATTCGGTGGAGCCTTTTCAGATAACCTTGAGGGAAACGGAATTTTACCCAGCGGGTTGTTCTGGAGTGCGAATTCTTTGCTAATCAAAGTAGTCCCCAGTATTATTGACATGAAGCAGCGTTCGCCCACTGAGAAGTTTGGGGACTCATGGTTCGGTAGTGGCACCACTCTTCTACGTACGCTCACGCGGCCTTTGTCCAAATAGAGTTCATACTACATGATTCCCCACTACTACTTCCTCAATTTTCAGCAGGAGGCTTCTGTAGTGGCACAGCTATTTTGAAGAAATTTGATGACTTTCGAACCATTTTTTCTGTAAGATCTATTTTGACATTTGGTACCTCTCCTGTCATATCTGCTTGAGTGCGGTTGTTTCATCGCATACCAGATCTGTGCGTTTCCCATCGGGCGACACTCGCCGAAGGTTCTCGATTTCGAATTGTTTCTATCAGACGACACCTCCACTGTGGTTTTGCGATCTCGCTTATTGTCGTAGCTGTGCCACATCCGGGTTACAATGCACACAGTAGAATTCTCCCAACCGATTTTTGTCTGAGGTCTTGTCTACTCCAGTGACTTGGAGGCATAGACAATCGCGGCGTCGGATTCAGATGGAATACATGGTAATCCTCGTTCATCCCAGCGCAAATTCGCCGTCAGTCTTTGCCGCACATTCATGCGACATAGTGAATGCACACTCTCCAGGTTGGAGAGGGCCGGACCCTTTTCGATATGCTCTGGCTTGCTGATTGAAAATACTATGGTTTGTTACAGGCTTTAAGGATGGAAAGCGATCTGCTGTCCATTGAATTTGCTTGTCAACCTGGGTAGCCCATCGGGTCCTTGAAGTTGGCATTGCAGTCCCCTCGGCTTATGATTTCCGCTTCTTTGACCCAGTGGCTCTGTGAACGTGTCGATGGGAAACATTTTCGGAAGTGTGTATTACATTTAGAAAGCACATGAAGCCAAGCTGACTCCAAACTGCTGCACAGCTCTCCATCACTAGATCGGTTAAGGCATAAACCCTTTGCTTTGTATGTCTTTCTTCGGACATTATCCTGATAATCTGATTCCAATCAATTTTCAAGGCCATTCCATCGCACTTCTCCGTATTACCTTCTGTCTGGCGGCCCCATTTGGCCTCCAACGTTAAAGACTTATAAATAATTTCGTTATTGTTCCTTAACCATAATGTACGAGATGCAATAATCGGCCCTGGTCTAATGCCTCGGATGAAATGAATTTTTTTCAACCTAATAACTGTGGACGGAGCGACAACCGAACTCACATTATTGTTCACTAAACTCATGCGGCAACGTGTAGAAAACGAGATCGTGTAAGAGGTAAAAAGGTCCTTTAATGCGCTTGCCATGACCTCCGTGTTGTCACTTTGATGTCGCAGTTGCTGACGTTCCGTGACGGTGGGAATTTGGAAGTTGGGGGTTTCTCAAGCCATTCCAATGGTAATAGTAATTGTGCTTTGGACAGTCTTAGTGGTCCATCTGGGTGCACACACCCAAGGTGGTAATTGGCCCGGTTTTGTTTGCCCTGGGTTGATCGACATGGTAATGGAGCGTCAGAAGTGACCAGCAGCATTTCCCTGGGACAAACAAAGGCAGTGGGATCAAGTAACTCGTCTTGTTTTGGCTTCGACGTGCATCGTTATTGTGTAAGCCCGCCTAACCGCGTGGACATGAAACCGCTTTGAAAATTCTTCCTTTTGAAAGCCAAAAAGGTTTGGCTTTCATTTTGGGCTAGAAGTCTAAGTAACTCGAGAAAAACACGCCGATCAGGATGTTCATCTGACCGTTGCCGTCTCTTCTGTTCTATGGAGATTGAACGGAACAAAAGTGACTCTATAGTCCACCAGGTTTTACGGGGTGCCGACCAGGAACAGATACGTAGTGCAATACGACTGCAGACGCCGCCCATAAGGGACGATGGTGCAGGTGTGACATACGTGGCAACCAAACCAGGTCATATGAGCTGGTAGACGCAGCTGATGAAAATAAAGTGAAAATAGTCCCAAGTGCCTGGGTTTGGTTGACCAAAACTGACCACATCCGCGTCTTTAGGCAGGGCAGAGGCAGGAACACTGTTGGGAAAGGCGTGGTCTTGCTCTTTAGGGCTGTGTTGCTTTAAAGGGGATCCGACGTCAACCTAAGCAAGATGAAGGCACATTAATGGTCTATCACCGTGGGGTTGAAGGGATGCATGTTTACCATTTTTTGGGTGCATACGAATCCATCCTCCGAATAGCCCGTCGACCCCCAGATAACCCAGTCTTTAGAGGATAGCGCGAACTTCACCCGCATTTTTGTGGAATTTAACCTGACCTATGCCAAATGATTTCAAGAAGCTGCACTCTGGATAGGACCGATAAAGCTTTCTCACAGTGGCAGTAGCAAACAGTAATAGTTCGTCCAGGCAAAAGGTACAATAGATGCAAAACTGTGCGCAATCCATGGCTTCTCCACGTGGTCATCTTCCAATATGAAAATGATGTAGACGAACAAAGTTTGCTGATCAGTCATATTAGGATACTCTTGTAAATGCTTACAAAATCTGCGAACCGGATACTCGATAAAAGTTATAGGATTTTTATTTTTTGGACAGTGCTTGTAGCGAATGTAGATTTGTTCCTCCAGATAACTTGTTTAACTGAACGTTGACCACTAAGCGCGGTTGCCACTTGCGCGCAAATCACGCAGGCTTCGCTCACACGCTGCTCCCAAAATAAACTCCACTTGCTATCGCTCCCGGCTGTCTTGTCCTTGTACGGGTCAAGTGTCAGGGTTGCAAGTATTGCAGTCATACCGAGCAAAGTAAGAGTGACGCACAAATGGTCATAAAGGTTAAGGGCCAGAGAACGTAATACGAGATTCGCTGTAGGATAATCCTTTCTACAGGCTAACATCATGCAGTGCGCATGATCATGAGGTGCGACGATAGTGACAATAGAGGAAAATAATAAAAAAGTATAACACTCAAGTGCACACACTGGAGGACCTATGCAAAGCTAATTATGTACATCTCAGGTCATATGTTTGGTAGCAGTATACATAGCAAAGAATTTCCACGCGGGGTATTTGGGTCCAACGGGGACTTCTCGTCCGTAATGCTGTTTTATTGCAGCGCATCTCGTAGGCCGCCATATTCACGCAGCAAAACGAAATGGACCAATGTCGTCGCCGGAAAGTCCCTTAAAATTTTAAGTTTTCTGAACGCTGGGAATAAACAAGAATTGGATTTGGTAGAATGGATACCGCGCGATAAGAACAAAAGCCATAAATCAGGGAACGGAAAACTTGGAGACAGTTTGTCGAGAAATGCGTAGTCTGATTAGCGGTATACTGAACGGACCATGGTAGTATAAGAGGCGGAAAATTTGGAATCACAGTTCGTTGGGAAAAGAAGACGGCGGCTGAGACGAGATAGAAACTGCGTAATTGCAAGACTAATCCATGAGTTTTGTTTTGGAAAATTTTGGTTTCATCAATCGTAGCTGGGTCCAGTGATAGAGGAAAGGATGGAAAAAGAAGAAAGGGAATCGGAGTCAAATCAGACTATGTTTGGTGAACTCGTATGGGGAGCCAAGGCCAGCAGCGTCGGTCCGTTGCCAAATTTCGCAAAGCAGAATAGAAGTTCATGAGAAATGACGGTCCTCAGCTATTTTCAAATGTCGAGATGCATTCTGAGCTTCAGTTCATATTGGATGCCAATAGAAATACTCCACCGCTAGTGCGTTTTGCATGGTTTTGACAGAAAACTTTGGGAAGGAGTAAGGGGAAGCCAGTACAAGATGGTGCATGTGAACATAGGGACGGAGGGCTGTTTACCACAACAGTACTAGTGGGTGGGGCCGAAGAGTTTTAGCCACTCAGTCTGAAAACAGGGGCTGTAGTCCGCCAACCTATCTGCACCCGCACACCTCGACGGCCGAGCTGTCCGTCTGATGTGCCCCGGCCAAAGCGATGGGTGTGACCTCACCCTGAGTTATTATGGTAGCGCCAGTGTACTCGGGAGTTGGAGGTAAGAATGCAAATATGGCGTATGTGTGAGAAGTGAGACATCATTTTTCCAGGAGTGGATAATCCTAGGTCGGCCGAAACCGCGTTAGGCAAAAACTGAAGTAAGTATTTTCATCCAAGCAGAACTGCGCGGCCTGGAAGAGAGCAAAAACGAGCGGCTGTCTGGCCTGGCTGTCAGCTGCGGATCACGAAGAGATCAATCTTACGAACTTCTCAAAAAAGAAGTGACTAGAGCATGCATTGCACGCCATAATTCAGCTCCTTTTCCGCAATGAACGAAATGGTGACATCAGTGCGTTTTTCAGAAGTCCAATCCAGTTTCATGCACTGGATAATCAGGCGAGTATGGGTGGTAACGATTTATGAGAAAGGGCACAGCAACCACTTTACGCATCTTTTTTAAACACCGTAGATAATGGTGATAAAATGAGGAACTTTTGGGGGAGTTTGTTTCATACTGACGAATATTTGACAACAAAGACCTTGGTTCCAACGGATGTCTTTGGAACTGGGAGAGTAAAAATGGACTCCGCATTTCGGATAAAGCACGGGAGTGGGTTTATAGCACGAGGTGCGAAGACGCAGCTGTCTCCTGTTATAACGTTTTTAAAGAATGAAAGATTCGCTCCTATGCACCGGAGCCACAAGGAATCCAATTTCAGCTACTCACCGCGTTCCATGTAGTTTAGGCTTGCTGAGTAGCCAAACAACCGCTTGGTAAACACACGCTGGACGATTTCACTTGCTACTCCCTCACACTGCTTTATGTTAGAACAGACTAGAGAGCGACAGTTCAGAATGGGGTCCGACGTGGGTTCTAAGCAGTTGCAGTTTGCTTTCTTTCAACTCCAGAGTCCTGTGTAACAACCCCAATAATTTATTTGCCTTGGCAACTTGTGTGAGACCATGCTGCCAGGAGTTTAAGTTGCAGGAATAACGTAGGCCCCGGTCGCGGACTTGACAGTTAACGGGGATGAGCTGACTTCCAGACTTCATTTCTCTTGAGGATATAACGCATTCGTACCCCACGATACATCTATTTTCGGCGAAGAATTTCATAATCCAGTCGTTCGCCCAGGAAATGAGTGACGCTGTCTTGCGATCTGTTACTTACGGTGGCAAAAGTTGCGAACAATTTTAATGTCGTCCGCCAAGAGAAACGGAGTGCCGTTTCGAGTAACATAGAAGACACCGTTAACGTACGACTGGAAGAGCAAAGGGCCCAGAACACCGCCTTGGATAACACTGCTGGACACTAATCTAGGTTCAGATTTTAAGCCATTTACTTGAACTACCTGAATTCTTAATGAAAAATAAGATGAAAACCATGACAGGATTAGAACGACCATACCGCTGAATGCCACTTTATTTGGCAACCTAGGGTGGGACACTGTATCGAAGTCCTTCTTCATGTCTAAAATGATTGCTATAACTTTCTTTCCAGTGCTCAGCGCCCTAGTGGTGGCTTTCAGGCAGTCAGTCATGCAAGTAGCGCAGGGTTTCTTACAAAGAAGGCCAAGCCCTCCCCCGGTAATAAGTTCATATTCTCGAAAGCAGCCCATAGGACCATTCGTAATCAGACGTTTCATGATCATGGAGGCTTTAGGGTTGCGGTTTATTAGGCGGTGGTTCGCAGGGTCACAGCCTGTGCCCTTATATGAGCATGTATAATCACAGAGGTTTTCAACTTTGACGGGAAGTTGTGGCATAGAACGGACGAGTTAAATATGTTTATCAACAAAATTGAGATATCGCTCCCACCTGGTGCAAAGGAAGCAGGGTGCAACGAATCAGTTCCAGAGTGGCAGTTAATTTTGATTTTAACCAACAGCTGGGCCATGTCCTTCGGAATAAACATGACTGATGAGTACGACTATGTAGTCATTCGAGGTCGGCATGGGTTAGAGGGATTGTTGTCATTTAACAAAGCAGTAGCAAAGAATTCACCGAAAGATTCCGAAATCTGCCGTGGATTGTTCACATAAATGTCGTTGTGAATGATATACGAGACTGGAGTGGCTAAGGACTCGAAACTTGTGGTTCTGCGTTTAAACAGTTTTGTCAGTGTTGCCTTCAGGTTCGGCTGGTTGGGAGCTTGCAGCTTCAGCTATTTGCTTCTGTGGTCCAATACGGTTTCTAGTGTTTTAGTTAACCGACTTATTTGCAGGAACAATGAAAAATCTCTGGTCTTGAAAAAGATCCGCTGTAGTTTAGCGAGCTTACGGTTTATTCGGTCACAAAATGTTTTTTTGGGTGGCGTGCTCAAAAAGTGGGACGGAGTAATAGCATCAAGGCACTTGTGCAGGTTGGCGTATAGCTGATCGGTGGCCGCTTGTACTTCTGTTGATAGAAAACATAAGTCCCAGTTGGAACTACGAACTAGAATAGGTAGACGATTCTAGTCAGCTCTGAAATATGGGATCGGGTAAGGCGGGGGTATCAATTCAGAAGGGGAAATGTAAATGAATGGGTAACAAGCATATCCAGGCAAACTAGGCTTATTGTGCGTTTAGAAATTTGTTAAGCCTCCCGTAAATATCGAGTCAAGAATATTGCGGCTCCTTATTGGGCCAGTGACGTTAAAGGTCCAACCACCTTGGTGAATGCTTTCAAGGAAAGGGAGCAAGTAACTTAGAGCGAAAAGCCTGCCAATGTAGGCCAGGTGCATTGAAACCTCCAGCGAGCAGCTTGGGACCTGGTAGGTCAAAAGCAGCTTTTATTAGTTATGTTATCATCAAAAACTCGTTTTGGATAGAAACAAGGGGGCGGTAGACGCATGCAACAAGAAGGCCTTCATCGCCCATCTCAGTTCTGACCCAAGCGACATCTCGGACGATATTTAGCATGGTATCCTGGCACAACGTAGTTGGTAAGGAGTGTTTGAAGTAGACAAGGCAGCCAACTCCACTCTGGGCTCTAGGGCTTCTCCTGAAGGACCTGTATCCGGGAATTATTATGGCGTCGTCCAGAATATGGTTGTTGAGACACATCTCAATTAACAGTATGGGATCAAAATTGGACGAGTGTGTGAGTAGAGGGATATGTTGAATTTTCCTTGGCATAGAGCGTACACCTTTTCTCGCTGTGAGTTGTTCTCGCTGTTTTCTTTTGCAATTTAGAGTGTTATTAGAGTGATAATGTAGTATTTTTAACATAATTAGAACCGTTTTCCTAGTTGGAAATATTTCCTAAATTTTTTTACCATTAACCTCTAACCTCATTTCTTGCTGACCTTTTTGTCAATAGTTGTCTCAAGCCTGGACCGCCACATATTCAACTCCCTCCTGGACCTTTATTAAAGGTCTTTATGCTGCTAACCACATATTCTACCCCTTTGTCGATCTACTTTTAAGAGCAATTTTGCCAACTGGCCTTTCTATTTACCCTCTCACCTTTACGCTTCCGCAATTTTTGACACCATCACGTTGTCTGTTGCCAAACGTTTATAGCCTCTCTTAGCCATTTCAGGCGTCCTTGAATTTATACAGCCAGTACGATGCCTTTGTTAGCCATACGAAAGTG
>LUCM01004540.1:0-12215 GCA_008360955.1 Fasciolopsis buskii | reverse complement strand
TTGCATTGTTTGTTCTCTATGTGATAGCGCATTGTTAAAAAGTCTATCACCCCTTGTACGTTATTTAAGTGAATTCCGTCAAATGCGAAATGGTACCACCGCTTGTCGACCAAGTGACATGTCGACAATATAGTTTTTGTCATGTCTACTGTGTACATTACGTACGATCCAGCGTGGGTTATGTAATTTTTTTATTACGCGAAAACGTCCAATCGCGTGTTTCCATCTGTGTGGTTGCTCACCATTGGTCGTGGATGAGGCAGATTGTAAGCACCCGTGTTCGGCTAGGCCTGTTAGTCCACACACGAGAATGCACAACGTGTGTATCTAAAGTCTTTATTCAGTACACTGATATTACAATCGAGGTGCAAGAAAAAAGCAGTGTGCAACCAATATTCGAATCGAACTAATGTAGTGTCATGCGTGTTTCACGTTCGCATGTGAAATTCCAATCCAAGCAGATGAAGTTCGATTTTTCTGATCGAGTTCTATAACATTCATCATCCTAACTTAGTGCTTCGATTTATGGACAAAGAATGTGACGTCTGGAGAAGCGTCAGTATAGGCCGAGAAACCAAGAATGATTTTTGTTTTGCATTATAGTGTTTGCATGCGGGATAAGGCATTTTTTCATATAGAAATCAAGGCCGGTGACACCAAAAAATGTCGAACAGACTAAACAGTAAATTAGCGAACAAATTGACTATCGCGGAGCCCAAACCGACAGACGTAAAACCTGATACTGAAGAGAAAAAGACTATTTCACAATCTAGAAATACGATAGCGGGGCGTGTAAAAGCATACGACTCTACCATAAATGTGTGTATGTGGGTCTAACCACGCGGACGACAAATGCTGTAAACCGAAACTGAGGACTGTTATGAAGTTTTTCTTCAGGCTGATATCTAAACGGCTTAATGCCTACACATTCGATAAGACCGAGTCGTTTATCAAAGCGTACGGAGTTTTCCCTTTCACTAGCAGTTGTTCCTGTCGTTTTTATTATGTTCGTGGTTCGGACTAAATGATTGTTTAATTAGCTGTTCTCACCTTTAAACTATTAGAGTAAACTACACACACATTCAGATTGAGAATCAGGAAATACTAACGTGAAATTTATCGAAAGGTCGGAGATGTGGCGTAAGGACATCTGATAGAGGCCTGACTGGTCGTGCTGAGGCAAGCAAAAGATGGTTATATTCCAATGTCAAGATAGGTGCGAATACTGCATCTCGTAATAAGGGGCCGGAGACTACTCTACATTCACAAGCCACGTGATTCAGTCCGGTACAGCGTCCCGTTAGTCTGCGTAGACAGCCAAACAATGAGAAAAGTGACAACAGACAATCGCGAAGTTCAAACATGCCTCTGATGTCATTGGATCAAATGTATTCCGCCAATCGGGACGCCTAGCATTTTGTATGCAAACACATGATTTGTTACCAGAACCCTATTTGTCAGCCTGCTGGAGTGCGTTTCTCATTGCCTTCAGTTTGCCTCGATCGGAATCATTCCAGTGCACGTGGACGGTCCACATCCGCGCATAATTGCGGGTGGTTGAATTTCACTTTACGATTTCAACTAAACATACTGCACTACCATGAAACAACATTGAGAAACTGCTAACGGTTGGAAGAATTCGCAGTAGCAATTAAGATATTCTCATTTTATCCAAGACAGGTAAAGCATTGAGACAATTCGAAATTGTTCTGCGCAGTCTGTTGCACCCTACCTAAGTCCAAGCAATCACATTCCAATGATGGTTAGACTGAATGTGATAAAGAATGGGAACTACAGCCTGCATGCAAGAATCCCCGCCACACAATGAATGCGAGAAAACTGTTGACCAGCCTTGATCCGCTTGTCAACTGTGGCCATTTGGGCAATGGGATATATCGAAAGAGAAAGAGATTTACCGCAGACTTTTCTTCTTTGAAGAAGCTTGTAGTTTCTAATTTTTGCTCCGTAGTTCCTCATCTTAATGTTATTTTGTTTTTTTTATTTCAATCTTGAACTGGTATTGATTTCCATCGGAGGATAGCGGACTGTGATCAACGGGCGTGCATACGGCAAAATCATTGAATGAGCATTTTCCTTTAGAGTTGTACTTTTGAGGTGCGAGGAAGTTTGCATTTACAAACTGGTTAGCACAAGCAAGCCGAACAGAAAACTGCGGTCTCGGCTTTGTATTGCATCCGATCATCACATTAGTAAGCGCCAAAGACATCATGGGATGATGAACGTCTCGCCGTTTGCGTATGGATTGAAGCGCAAACAAACAGAGCAAATATGAAAAGCAAGCCTTAGAAATTTGAAGCACCACAACAATCAGAAGCTAATGCCAACAGGCAAACCTCACTTGTCCGGAGGTAGAATCGAAATTAATTGTACAAGAACCGCTTATATAAATTATAAGTAGTGTATATCATATTATATATTTAGACTTGGAAGCGTACACTGAGGCTTAAATGCGGTTTATCTTTGTGGAACTCTTCTGATCCAAGACTAGGACTCGGTTAACGTGCAAACGGGTGATAGTGAGTGATATATACTATCTTATATCCCCCACTCAGTTAAACCGTAGTATCTGTGATTTGAGGTGAAAGAACCATTTGCCCGGGAGCACACAACCGGTTTTTCGCGGTGTTATGTCGCTTTCGCAGCAGTATGCTCTACAGCGTCACCCTCTGTCTCACACCAACACCCTCCATCATACGTGACACTGCGTTCAGGCAGTGTGCATGGAGCTCTTTCGTCGAAGAATTCACGGGAGAACTGCTGTTATTCGTTGATAATTCTATTTCAAGGGTGGCCCCGGCCGGTGGGGTCAGGCTGGAATAACGTCGGCCGTCCTGGAACAAGAAAAGGATTGCCCGGCATGTGGAAATTCCTCTGCATCCCACACACAAATCCATACTTCGCGCCGGTCAACTTCCCCACATTGCACCCCTGGGCCTGCCGGCGGCCCCTCCTTCCTGAAAAATTGATGTACATTGTAATTTTTCATTAATAAAAGGAAGTAATTGATAAAGATAAAAAAGGCCAAAAGACTTTTAGAAAGATGCAGAATTCCCCAGGAAAGACTACTTAACGTAATATACTGAGAAATTGTAAAATATATATACATAGTATATGTAGAATACTTGCCCTAGAATTCCATAATAAATCTTTAAATTTACTGTAACTGTACCTCGACAAATTATAGAAACAATAAAGATATATGTCACCTATCATCAAGACGCTCTAAGATTTCCCAAAGATCTTGTGAAGAAGTATTTCGCTCACCTGACCAGGCCGGATCGACGTAACCTATCTGCTCAACATTGTTGTTAAAAACGCTGTTTACACTTTAGGTATGGAGGAAAGGTCACAAATGTTTCGCTAAGTAAGCCCCTAAATGAAATGAGAATTCTCGCCACAATGACCGTAGCTCACCCGTTGAATTTTGTAATTTACCTCCACCCTCTAATAGCTAAAGAATTGGCGGGACCACGAAATTGGGAGAATAGGTTAATAATAAATTAACAAGCCTCACGACGGAAGTCTTTTCCAAGTAATTGGAAGCTATTAACAATTAAACAATAGTGTTTAAAGTTTGGTTACAATCACCACATCCCCGACAACTTGAACAAAAGCCCTTCAGGATATCTTAATTTCGCGTTGGTTTTTCACATTTAACAACAACGATTTTTCGAATCTTCACGTTTCGGTTATTTGGCAGTTGGCAGAAAAAATGGAATTATTCTCGTCCGAAGTAAACTCGAAAATGTCAAAATTTATGTACTCATTAACAAGGAGAAAAATAGACAATCAAAGTAAATTGATCCAAATTTCTACCACGTGCAGAGGTAACATTTAGTTAAGAATTTGGCACATGCGTTTCTCCTATCTGAGTATTTATTGTTCCAAACGTTTGAAAAATCCCATAGAACACATTGAGAACAACACAACGTGGCGAACGGGCTCGTTTTCAGTTTGTCGTATTCATGCCAATACATAAAATTAAATATGGTCTGGAGTTGGTTCAAGAGAAATCGTCGGTTTGCAGTCACATCAGTTCACAACTCTAAGAATGCGTCTGTGTGTAAGTGCAATTGATCAACTGTATTCACATCCAAACCGATCATGTGTTTCAAACACAAGGACAGACTGCCAGATTCTGCATCCTCATACTGTGTGTATTCATTCACCTGCTCCTGTGGGACCAGGTCTATTGGCCGCACGACCAGGCATTTGTCCGATCGCGTTCGTGAACACCACCCGGCTTAGTTGAGCACAGGAACAATTAAGGCAATCACTAGCGCGGTATGTTCACATTTTGTCGAGTCAAATGACTCAGTGAACGTGACAAGTGCATTTCGCACCATCTACAAAGTTAGGAGCGGACAATCAAGAACTGTCAAGTGTCGCATCTTAAACACAGCCGAAGGCGTATCTGTCTGTTTGTTTGACTCCCCTCTGTGGGCTCAGAAACAATTTGTCCAGACTCTTAAACTTCCCTGGCCCACTTGTCATTTTCCGACAAGTGGTTTACAACCTGATCATGTGACAAATTGATCAATTACACATACACACAGACACATTCTTCGAGTTGTGAACTGATGTGAACGCGAATCGCCAATTTCCCTTGAACCATCTCCAAACCATATTTAATGTTACGTATTGGCATGAGTACGAATAACTGAAAACGAGCCTGTTCGCCACGTTGTATTGCTCTCGTTATTTATTGTTCATTAACACAGCGTGTTGGTAATCGTTATTAACATATCGGCAATTCGGTTTTCGCGGATGATCCTTCTCGAGACTTGTTTTCACAAGAATGAAACTGGGATGATAGCCTGAAACAAATGGATGTTAAACAAGTCGTTTTCATCTGCTTGTCTGCCTGTGTATTTGCGCGTCTTTAATGTCGTGTTGTGAGAAGTGTAGGAGTGGGTATTAGATCACCGTTCCTACCAATCATGTTGGTGATCGTGGGATCATCTGAGTTCGAGCAGATGTCGTGACCCTTGGGTGCTTGTCCACTAAGGTTTTAGTACCATTCATATACGTAAAATCTCGGCGCCGTCATTCCGATTGAGACATGCTTTTCTCCATCCGTACCTTTTAGAGGGATGCAAACCACTTCACTTGCGCCAATTCTAACTGGGGTAAATTGGTCCGCAATGAAATTTGTGCTGGACTGATATCGATTGCAACATCCATCGAATTACGATACTGCGTCCACGGTCCTTTCGAATTCAAGAAGTGATCGTGCGTTGTTGGACCTTACTGTACTTTCCAAGGTTTCAAATAAAGTTTTCGGACGACGTGGAGTAGTTAGGCCGTGACGACAACTCACGAATTAAAACCAATCTGTCACCGCCTGTTGTCGATGCGTGATACATCTGGCCCGCCTTCTCGACTGAACGATTACCGAGGCGCAACGACTACTAGGTCACAACTCGAAGACCTAGTTAGATACATTTAAAGCCATTTGGGTTGCGAACCTCTGATAACCAGATTCTGGTGTTTGTTACTGAATGGGGCGTAACAGTCACCATGACCTAGTTTCTAGGCTTGCCGTGAAAATTCCACAACTTTCCAAATGGGAGGATGGAGATGAATTCTAGGTGTGTACTCGTTGCATCGTTTAGCAAAACGATCCTAATCAACATTCAGTTCAGGCCAGCACAAAGTAAGTCAGGCTAAGAATTTCATTTTTTCTTTACCCGAATATAAATCAGTCAGGAATAACGACGAGGTTATGGTAATCCATCAGAAGACGAGTATCTCTTCACGAGGTTTATAAAACCTGGGGAACTGACATTTGCGAACACAGATTAACAGTATTGCGCCCGTGTAAAATCCAAACGCTTTGCAAGCAATGGTTTCGTTAGTAAACGCTAGCCAGGAGGTGTCCCAGAGACAACATAGTATGACAGATGATTCTCTTGAGGAATAGAAGTAGCGTTGAACTTTGTGAGAAATCAATGTGCCCCTTTTGAGAGGGATTTTGCTTGTGAAGTGTGGGCATCAAGTATGAATTTGGGAGCTTCCAGGCCTGTCACCAGTGTGAAATAAGTACCAAACATGTATTTGTGGAGTCGAGTTGTTCCATTGTATACAGCCAGAACCTCAAGTTTCTCAAGATCGGGTGCCAGATGATCAACTTGTATGGGGACAGCCCTGATGTCTGCAGGCGAGAAATCCATAATGTCGGCTGGCTGGAATTGAGGAAGAATGCACACGTGACAAAGGTTTCAGACAATCAAGTCAACAAACTCAGTCGAGCACGTTCGTATAAAACGGTCCGATAAAATATCCGTCCAGAACACAAAAGGGACAGTGAATCAACGTTGCTAAAAAATCAGGAAGGAAACTGAAGCAGTAGCGAACTTGAGTGAGGGCGCTCGAAAAACCCATAGGAACGGTTTGGATCGGGTCAAAATACCTCGTTCATCGACCAAAAATCCCATGTAGATAAACTGGGTGTCTGAAAAGGTACATTTGTCATTTTGTTTACAAGAAAGCGTACAAACAATAAGCGCAATCGTTCGTTATTTAATGCCTTATTGGGACCGTGAATTGCAATATCGTCCTGGTATGCAACAGCACCTTGGAGGTTAGAAGTAGTGGACTTGGTAGAATGTTCTAAGGGAGTAAGTGATAGAGTTTAAAAAAATCTCAATGAAATAGGCAAGATCACGTTTTGAGAAACCTGTAGAAACACAAAACTGACTAGGAATGTCTACTGGCTCTAATGTGACTCGCGTTGACTGTTTCAGGAATTTGTTCAGAGTAATACGGTAGTTTGGCTGGTCCTACGGCTTTTCCCATACCGTTTCAGTGGTGTCACAAGGCGTGTGGTCCAGGTCGACGAACTCGCCGGAACAAGTATTCCCGTAGAAACTAAATCTCCACATGGTTTCTTTACTGGGTCTCTAAGACCTACAGCGGTTGTGTGGCGTTTCGTGGAAAACCGGACAACCGGATATTTCCGGATTCACTCAAGGCCTTCTAACAGTCCAAGGCATTTAGATCAATTCTAAGAAAAAGAGATGCGATAGGAACTGTGCAAGTAGGTGTTCATGACTGATCACTCGCGAGAATTAGCTCACACTATCCCGACACGGGACTGTACGCCCGACGGTGCCTTTGGTAAAGGCATTAGCGGGGGGATGAATTTTGACTGGAGTAAGCAAGATGTTTGGTTGAATCTGCAGTACTAGCGTCCAGGATGAAAGAATACTGGATTTTGTCTGGGCTTATCCACCACTCCGGTCAATGATCAACACACTTTTGGTGCGACATCACACCAACTGCGTCAATCGATAGTGTGGGTGAAAGCACCACGTGAGAAGGTCCATGAATAGTGATGGGACAAATTAGTGTTGATTAATAGATCACCTGTTTTGTCTACTCGACTTGATTAGTGGGGATTGGAGATGACGAACGTGAGGTAGAGTTGACTGTGGATTTACGGTTAAAGTAGAGCAGATTTTTCATTCATTTTTCGTTCTGTGACAGTTACAAACTGCTGTTAGCAAGAAAAACGGTTCATGTGACCGCCTGGATGCTAACTAACGCTTGTCACGTTCGGGGATTGAGAGTCAGATGAAGGCTGAAAATCGTCTGACGGACGACCAGTTCGGCATGCTTGCTTGCTCATTCAAGCAGGTTGAATGTGACCGACCTTGCTAAATTTCTGACGTTTGACGTTTTGGAATCGGCGGTTTAGTATGCGATGTCGTTAATAGCAGGACTGACACATTTTTTATCGCTTAAGCAGTTAAAAACCGTCCTGATGATTATCCGAGGATATGAATTTGATATTGTGTACAATTGACCGACTTCGTCGAACGGGAAGTGAATGGGAACTTCTGAAGTAAAGCAACGCCTAGGGCAGGGGTCCGAGTTAACGGAATCTCGGACCTCTTGGTACTATCCATACACTGACTTTGGTGAATGAACCGTGCAATCCTGAATTGAGGTGGGAGAAACTGCAGTAAATCAAAGTTGCACTTCCAACTGATCATCACTGACCCACTTGGGAGCATATGTTTGCAATTGCAAAATGGATTCTCGAATAGACGGGATCGGCTCGGCGGAGAAATATGAGTATTTGGTAAGGCCACGAGTTAATCAAAGAATATGAATCTTTGCCGAAAAAAGGTGTGCAGCAAGGATTTCTTTTAGAATCCGCATGCCTCACATTTGGTCTTCCTACCGAATACGGATGAAAGTTAAGGCGGTGTAAAATACGTCTTGTACAAGAGATACTCATAAAAACAGCTGTGTCGACATCCTGGTAGAGATCTGAGGGTCTACTTGAACGAAATTCTGTAAGGCGACGTCGATTCCATCAGTCTGTCACTGAGTTGCTCATGATGAACATGACCGGTCTCCATGTGCTTGATCTTCACCCTCCTCACAGCGGATGTAACCGTCTGGACCCATTGCACATAGCTGACAAACTGCGACCGAAAACGTTCAACAGCATCAATTCAGCCGTGTCTTTCAGCGCTGGACCCATAGCGAAGGTTACCTAAAATTGAAATGACCGATCCATGTGCTGTGAAAAACACGGAACACATGAATGTCGTATACATTCCATTCCCTTAGCGCTTTCACCGATTGGTTCATTTTACCTCGTCCGTTTGCACCCCGATTTCGCCAAGACCCTCTAGTGGTGAGCTTGTGTGTGTGTGTGATCATGATGGCTACGGTTCAGCCAGATCTTAGATTGATCACGTGTTTCGGATTCAATTGGGCATCGGTGATGTTGCACAGGATGACGCAACTTTTACTGAATTGGGGCTTGTCGAGCCAGTGTGATACAAGCAGGAAAAGTTAGCGTTTGCGCACGTTTACATTTGGGACGAGGGATTAGGGATTTTTGTTTCGCTCTTGTTTCAGACCGTTTGGCTTATCTTGGCGCACCATCTAGACAACTCAGGAGACAGGACTTGTGTTTGTGTTGGCAAAATGTCCGTCCCCTGTGAGGTGAGGCTACGAGCTCATTTCAAAATTGAAATGCCGGTTTATTTCAGTCCAGCGAGTCGTGACAATGCGGATGGGTCATGTCTGGTAGACAGGAGAGTCACCACTCAGGTGAATGATGCAAGAGATGAAAACTCGGTTGACTTCAAGTCAAAAACCAGGGTGTATAACCAACCCTTAGAGTGAATCACGGCAGTATGCAAGACACTGGACTTCGGCAATGCACCTGAGCGGTCGTGAGCTGAGTGGGATTTCATTAATCTACCTACTGACGGATGTACTAGTAGTCAAGTGAGGAGTGCAGCTTAAATGGATGGAAAATTTTCGGATGTGGTGCCAGCATTACACGACCATCAGTGGTCATGATATCTGTCTCACACGGATGGGACGAGCTGTAGTTTTCCAGTGCACAGTTACATCACGTGACTGTTGTCTGTTATCTATGCTGCTGCGTAAATAAACTTACTATTTCAGCCAGAAACTGCGTGAAATACAAAAAATAGCATTCATCATCCTGGGAAATGGTAGAAAATGAAACTCGTTCAGCGAATGATTTGACTACTTAAAATGTGCTGCCCAGACAGTCGGCTGAAACGTGATCCCGTTTTATAAAGACCTGTGCTGACTATCTTGCACTAGAGTTCCTATAGATATCGATTCCGGAAGGGTATGAAACCAAAAGTGGTTCATATCGAAATTTGTGAACGGGACTTCGAAAGATTGTATGCAGACGATGTGTGGAATCCAAAAGCAGTTTATGAGCAGGATTTCACATTCCGAAATGTGCTGTGTAACTCATT
The DNA here is from genome assembly GCA_008360955.1 of Fasciolopsis buskii. NCBI lineage: Eukaryota > Metazoa > Platyhelminthes > Trematoda > Plagiorchiida > Fasciolidae > Fasciolopsis > Fasciolopsis buskii. Next base: position 2,433 of record LUCM01004540.1, on the reverse strand, counting down.
AATGGACATTCTGCTTATGAGTATGAAAGGCCTGGCTGATAACTGACAGCTTCTAGCGGAGAATTTCAGAGTCTTTCTTAATCATACCTGCGAAGACAACAAGAGCAGTTGGAAAGCACTGATATGCAAAGAGGCAGATAGTGCTGTGTTTCACCTGGTAGTGTTGAAATTTTCCGATTTGGAGTGACAACCCTCGGAGACTCTTTACACAGGTGAAAATGTAAGAAGTCCACTTCAGATTTTTATCAATAATGGCCCTTAGATAATTCACAAAATCAACAATGTTGAATGTTTCTGAGTTAACAAATATCGACTTAGATAAATAGGCTGATTGGGATAACGAGAGAAAACAGGCAATTGGTGCATCTAGGTGCGTTGGGAGTTAAATTGGTTTGTTGAATAAAAAAAGTCAAAAATAGAAGGGAAATTATTGGGAATCAGTTGTGGTGAAGCTACGCGCAAGTCATGTGATCGAATCGTGTAGAACTTCGCTGTTGTCCGCGTAGATAATCAAACAATGCGAACCGTATCGACAGGTGGTCGTGAGGTTCACACGCCTAGAATGCCGCTAAATGGAATGTGTTCCGCCAGTCGCGATCCCTCCGCTTTCGTACATAAATATATAGTTCGTAACTAACTCTCGTACCTGACTTCCGGATGCTGTGGGCTTCTCATAAACTTGATTTGCGTAGCTCGATTTGGAGTCAGTTTGGCGCGTACTGGCAATCCCCGATCACGCATTGTTGCTGGTGGCTGGATTCCCTTTGGCGATTTCAGGTACAAATACTGCCCTAGTCCTCGTTCAGCTACTCAGAGAGGTGTGCCGGATAACGCTGAATAGGAATCAAGTAACTTTAGGATAACAGCCCAATTTTAAGACGCCGAAAGTACAGATGCAAGAAAATACGTCCAAACCTGAACAGTTGTTTGATAAAACAGTTCGCTTACTAACTACCTTAGACTTCGACGTGCCATACGTCCGTCGATTTGCGAAGCGTGACTGGGTTAATGAGATAAGGTTTACTCTCTATCCTGATATATTCATTGTGATGGAGCGACCATAGGTCTCACCCGATCGACCGTTAGTGTGCCAACTAACGACCTAGCCTTTGAAGTTGAACTCTATCACACGTCCTGACATTCGCACCTGTTGATTCCATCCGACAGCATGAAATATCAGTGGATCCACAGGATACGATACTTCAGAGGGGGGATTTTTAACCGAACCTACCTGAGTGTATCGGTTGACGGACGTGAGACACATGGTAACTTGTCCGTCAGCACCACCATGGATACCAGGTCTCTTAGCCAAATCAAAAAAAGGAACGGAAGCAATTCGGATACAATTCGGATACAATGTTCTGTTGTTCCGACATAATTTAAAACAGCTGAACGTGTGTCAATAATTGGCTGATCTTCTCTTCTTATTCGGCAAATCCGACTTTGTTTCCACTTGTCTGTTCTTCTCACGCCCAAGAGGCAGTGATCTTTCCTTCAAATGGTGCACGATTTGCTCTATTTTCACTACAAGAAAGCCTTACTTAGTTCAACGATAATCTGACTGTATTGATGTTACCTGTGCACTGAGGTACAAGAGTAAACTAAGAACTAGATCAGTGCTGTACGAAGGTGGAATTGTACAAACAAAATTAAAGGTGTGACGGATAGCAGCCGAGATATCCAGCCCGTTGCTCTAGCGAAACTCAGCCTCGGTGCGGCATGAGTGAACTAATGGTCGTAAAGACCAGAGACCAGATGGGTAGATTGAAAGCCGACCGACCGAATGATGGGAACTGCCGAACGGGGCACGAGATAGGCCACAGATTCAATCATGGATTTTGTGACTCGACTTGGCTTGGTTATGATTTTTCTAAGCAACTTGTCCTTCGACGCAATTAGATTACAGTAACCGGTCGCCTCGAATTATTCCAAAGGAACGTAAGGTATTTCATTCGAGATGATCGCTTCAGTAGACGAAGCGAAGATGTGTGTATCTGCGATTACCTGAGACCGTTTCCGATGTCGAATCGCACACGTTGTACACGACGAAGTTCAGAATGGGTGAGAATCTACCTACTCAAGGGATTACTCAGAAAAACCACTCGAAAACTGCTGTTCTGCTTTACTTCAAGTTTTCTTATTCTAGCTACATTTCCCGGAACTCTCTGTCCGCCTTACCACTTTTGTTTATCACAGCCTGAAGGCAATTATTTATTATTATTTATTATTATTTTGCAGTTTCCCACTATTAGGTCTGTTTGTGGACTGTCGATAGGCTAGTCAAACATGAGTGATCTTGGTTATTTAGGTAAATGCGTCTGAACATGAAAACTAAACTCTTCTGCGGCATGAACTTTTCACCAGCGTTTCTGCAACTGTCTTGGGATTTTTTCTAGAATACCTTCATAAATGATGACAAACTCGCCTGTTCAA
>LUCM01004538.1:0-30888 GCA_008360955.1 Fasciolopsis buskii | reverse complement strand
CATGAACTGTCTGCTGTGTGCAGGAACACGAATCTCAGATTCGAAGTAGAGTAAACTCCAATAACTGCACACCAAAACCGTCTCGTCAAGATATTTTCCTTCGCACTTCAGGAGACGAAGCAGCTCAACTCGTGGTCAAGTCCGTTGTGGGAATAGTCTTGAGTGAGAAGGCTGAAGCAACCATACCTTTAGAATTAAGATCCCAGTCCAACAGTCGCTTGTGTGCCCATGAGACTGCAGGGATCAGTCGGCCGTCCGGAAGGATAGTAGTGGTTCAAAGCGCAAGTTTATTTGTTATCTCGACAATACGCTCCACCCAGAACTGCAGCACTGTATGGAGAAAGAACGAATTACGATCACTTCGTCACTCTTGTCACAAGCAGAGCAAACGCTCTGACATGTAGTGGCAGCAGGTGACTTTAATGCACAAGTTGGCAAAACTGAGTGCATCGAGTCCTGTTTTCAGGTGGGCGATGCGCCTTGCCTCACAGCGAACAGACACCTGCGGGAAAAACTCTCCAATTCCTAGAGACCAACACTCAATCACTCTTATTCTATCTACCGTACGAAATCCGCAACCCAACGTTTTCGCGTCGGCACAGCGACGTGGGTTAAACACATCAGAGTCAGATTGAGACCATATCGCAGTTTAGCTACCGTTGGTGCAGTTCTTGTCCAGAACTGGCGATCATAACTGGACACCCAACGTTGTCGAATCGGACTAATGCGTCTAGTTTTTAAATTGCGATTTTTGCTGCAAGCTCAATGGCCATGCGACCAGGCCCACAAATGCGATTGGCTGTCGAACGTTTTGCTGATTCGGCTGTCGCAACAGCCTACGAAAAGAGAAACTGTCCGAGGAACTAAGAACCTGCGACCTAAGTGCAATAAAAGACGATCGTGGGATCAAAATTTAAGCAGCCGATGCATTGGCAGCGAATTTTCGCCCTGCTGTCCCGATCTACGTGTTCCACCAAAACACTGGATCTCTCAAGCGTCGCTAATATCTAATGGAGCAAAACACGCGCAGCTGCTAACTGCAAGATAATAAAATAAGATGCGGCCCGGCAAGTTGCAGCGTCAGTTGAGAACCCATAAGCCTTAGGAATGACCTGCGAAAGCTGGTGGTTAAGTTAGCTGAAAGAGATGGAAGTGGCGTCCGTTTAAGGTAACAGTCCGAAAGTGAGTCCACTGTCACAAACAAACACGCCTGTTGGCCAGCCTGCATTAAAGTGCGCACATTGAAGAAACCCAGATTCAGAGGCTGACGAGGCTTGAGAAAATGCGAGCTAACAAACTGAAGACCACCTACTACACCACTTGACAATAAACCGTTGCGAGTATCGGGCGTGTTATCAATGGAGATACTATGGGGGGGGGCAAACAAATTGGGTTGGAGACAAAAGAGACAGGTTGAATAAAAGAGGCAAAGTTGAAGCTAACTTTTTCATACCCCTACGCAAAAACATGACTTGACCGTCGCGTCGCTTTCCCCAACCATCCCTAGAGCATGCAAAAGGAGCACAGAAAGGTTAACGATGGGCAAGTATATGTAAAACGTATCCAAGCCACCGAAGCCGGATTGGGGCGATCATCCTAGTAAACAGAGAAAACTACGAACAGTGGAATTTTATATCTTTCTCTTGAGAGAAAACCGGATGCTATATATGGCAACATGCCAAGTGTGGCCGGCTCCCGAAGGTTGCTCTGGCTTTCGCAAATTGTGATTTGGCTTCCTCCCCAACATTTCCCCCGAAGTAATCAAAATCCCAAGGTACCTAAAGCTATTAACTACCTCCAACCAATTGTCACAAAGGGTGAGTGCATATACAGGTTCCTAACAGGCTTGTACGACTACTTTGCCCTTTGAAGATGCAAAAGGTATACCGCATCTAGATACCTCAATTGCTAAGCATTCTAATTCGCGTTGAATCGCATGTGCATTGTCGTCCAGCAAGATGCTGTCGGTATATTCTACGGCAAAACTTTGTTTCCTCAGAGAAATTCCGATCCACTCCCAATAGGTCAGACAAAGCATTCTGTAGCATATCCTCTAGGGCAAAATCTAAAAGAAATGGTGATATGGGCAGTCTTGTCGCACTCCACTGGAGACGGCGAAGGGTGGTGAAGGATGACTAGAAGCCCTAGCCCAACCTAAGGTATGAGGCCACAAATTTTTAAAACTGACAATTTTCCGGTACTCCATTCCTCAACACAATGCCATGGTGCAGATCTATCAAAAGAATGGAAGGCTGTGAGAACGTTTAGAAATACAAAGATCGCTGAACTTTGGAAAACAAAACAGCGTTTTAACAACTGTCAGAGGGTGTAGATTTGAACGATGCTTCTGCGACCAGTGCGAAAGCCAGCATAATGCTCACGCATCTGTACTTCACGTGTGCTATCCAACCTGCGAAGGATGACAGAAGTGAGCAGTTATCTTGCTATTGCGATTAGGGCAATTTTTCTGTGGTTAGCTCGACTACTCTGCAAGTCCATTTTAAGGAGGGAGACAACAACGGATTCCACTCAAGAAAAGGCTCGCTTGGAAAATCGACCTTCGAGAACGAAAATTGAAGTTCTTTAACCAGTTGCATTCCTCCATATTTAAACAGAGCTGGAGAAAGACCATCAGAGTTCGGCGCTTCATGACGTCCTAAGGCTTGGGTTTCTTTGAGGATCTCCGCCTCAGATGGATTTGTCGAAAAGGACCTTCGGATGCGTACCAGAACAGATAGGCTGACACTCGAGTCCAGCTAAACTGGGCTCCAAAATCCTCCGCTCGACGTACAAAACGTCGCTGGTGATCGCGGATAGGTGAACTGTCATCTTCAAATATTGTTTCGCAGATTCAATGCCTTCTTACCAATAGCTCGAATGAAGTGAAACAGCTTTCGGGAACTTCCCGTGGTGGCAGCATGTTTTATCTCTGATGTATGATGAGACCACCAGATCTCGAGATTCTTCTGTAAGTTCGTTTTGCGCTCGTGATTTGCGTTGAGATGTGCTTTCTTATGCTCCCTATAGGTTGGGATGAACTGGGACGTGGGAATTGGTATGGACTGAACAGAAACTAAAGGTATCACCACAAGACGGATCAGGTCACAACTCACGAATCCGGTGGAATGCAAGGCATCCCTGATAAGAGACCACTGCTCATTGATGCTAATGGGCGGGAGCAACTCTAGATTTTTGGCTGACGCGTTACAAAACATTGGAAGGTAAGTTGGGTCACAGAGTTTATCGCAATCTAACAGCCACTGTATCGAGCGATCACCGAAGCAGGACAGCCTGGTGCAGACCAAAAACATGATCGGTGTAAGAGGAGGCTAGATGCGGATGCCAAAAGTGCAGGGCTACTTTGCTTCGGTGCGATGAATCACACAAAAACACGATTATATCCAGAAGAACAGGACTGACCGACAAACTCCTATTACGTCAGTGGAATAACACGCGGGTGTGAAGTTGGACCGACTGCAGCCTGAGAGGAAGTACGGAATCAGCCAAGCATCTCAGTCTGCAGATTAATTGAAAAAGGTCTGATTTTGTGAGAATCAGGGCAGCATTCGATATGAAGACCAAAAACAGGCAATGAGCCCGTTAAATGGGGGGGGTCGGCCAAGTAGGTCTATCCCGTGCGGGCCCATCTAAACCATTGGATTATGGGATCTAAACGAAAACTCGTGCTGAGTGGCCAAAGGACAGTCGATCGTTACCGCTTGGTTAAGCTGGGTGGGAATGGATTAGAGTCGAAGCGACCGACTGAAGATAAAGGTAGCGACCGCAATAAACCAATTTTAAGAAATTTCAGCCTTGGCTGTCCTTTCATCGGACTGCAATTCGAACACAAACCTCAGGCCATCCGGTCAACCTTGGCACCTGAGAAGTATCGGACGCAAGTTTCACTCTCGGTCGAGCTCATTATCCATCAACCCACCCATGGTTTCAACCCGGGCCCTTCTCACGGGAGGCGTGTGTGTTAGTACAATGCTGCCCAGGCCATCCGAGTTAAACCGAATTACTGGATCTAGTTTTTGTCTAAGTGTCGTTCTTAATTTTTTTACGACATTGAAGCATGAGTACAGCCTCATAACCACTGGGGCCCATTACACGGAGTAGGGGGTGGGAGACCGGCAAACTTGGCGTAGAACCATATATGGTCACATTAGGCCAGATGTAGTAACGGGGCGGACGACTTAGCTGCCGTCTACCACCAAGGTGACCGACAAATCTGGGATTCGAACCTGCGACGCCTTGGTGACAGATGCTTAATCCACTTGATCAGCTTCCAATTACCAGGTTGGAACCCTGGGTAAGATGGTGGATATGCATCACTGACGAGTTCTAGTGTGAGCCAAATTCCAGTGTGGTACTTCCTGAGTGCAAGGCCGACCAGAGGACCTGAGGTTTGTGGGTTCCAAGTAGAGTCCGATGGACAGACAGTCAAAGTTGAAATATCATCAAACCCACACACTGCTGGCAAGTAATTGTGAGATACATACACAGATTTTAAAACAGTCAGGGTGGAAGGGAGTGTTCTAACACCATAGGGTGTCTTGTAAACAGCCTTCTTTTGCCTGTAACTAATAGCGACGTCGTCGACATAAGTTTATCACTGGCTCAGAGACAGTCAGCACCAACCAGCGTACGAGGAAGAAACTATTGGTGGTCTAAACACAGGACCGACAACCATTTCCCGTTTTCTACAATAGAGGAATCGAGGCCAAAAGGGTCTCCTGAATGCGTTCCATTCGAGGACAACCGACCTAGCCCAGCATTTATTTGCCCTGCTAAACTCACGATATTACTTCACTTTGCGTAAATAAGTGAGCACCCTCTCACATTCTGTAAGGGACACGATCAACGAATCATAGACATCTTTCGTAGTGCGACAAACCGCGTCTCTCCAAAAGGGAGGGCTAAGTAGCTATAAAAGAAAGTTTTCACTGAGCCGACACGTTAAGGAGTCACCCCACACCGAGTGATTAAAGAGAATCAATCTGTTGCGATGATAATGACAAAATACAAGAAAACCATGCGCTGCCTCCATTAATCTGTGGCAATCACCGAAGTATTCCGCAAATTTTTCATAGGGCCCGTCGAAGCAGCGTTCATCTTCACCTTTCAAGAATCGCGTTGCATGCTAGATTAAATGGCAGTTCGATTCATGAATACCAAATACTTATACACAAAAGCAGAAGAAAAAACAGAAAATGAGCATGCGAAAGACCTAGCAATTATCAACATGAAGCAATCCGTTGATTAGCTCTCGTTGCTGAACATCGGGGACCTAATGACAACCCTAGCTGAGAGGTGAGATAGGGGCATGCCGCAGAAAGCAACCTGCGCGAACTTCTGATTCCTCGTCTTTGTACCTTTAACTTAGTCCATGGGACCTCTGGCATAACGGTTTCGATGGAACGCTACCGTAAACACAAATCCACGTTTGCGAAAACCATCCAATTAGTCACTCAACTCGTTGAGGTATTACCATCTTTTATGAGGCCACGAATCGATACAATGTCCCCACAAATGAATAAACATAAACAATACAAAAATGAAAATAAGGGTGACTGTGAGGTTGAAAATAAATTCACAGCTTAGGTAAAACGTGGTTGCGATTGGTGCACTGACCTGACGGAGACGGAACCTTCTGGCCGGGTCAACTTGCAGCATACACCGGATAACCTGCTCGCACGCAGTTGATAGAAAGAAAGGAAAACGGACCAGACCACGAAGAACTTGACTCCGAATATCTCCCAACGATTCTCCCGGGAAAGGGAAGGAACCACACACGAGAATGTACAGAATGACGCCCAAACTCTATTTGGTAGTGCAAAATAAAATGATGATACTATTGCCACTGGAAATATCAATCGTGTGAAAATTGCAGAATAACGTAAACAGCTCAGTCCGATTAACCCCCGCGCGCACTACGGAACGATAGAGAAAAGTATGTCTACGTAGGGGTTAGACTGACCTCAAGCTGTCCGGTATTTTCTAAAGGCCACACAATCCCAAAACACATGTGAAAGACTTGAGCACATTTTCCGAAAACAATTTGGGAACTGGAAATGTTCTCGACTCAAGTGATGACTTCACATATCTCGTTCCTCACCAAATAATTTAGTACAACCTTCTTGGTCATTCTTGTGTAACAACCACAAAGAAAACCTCGCCTCAGTTTAAGGTAGTTTTTCACCCAATGCTTTGAAAAAGTAAGATTACACCTTGTGATTTTAAGAAAACACTAGAAACAGACGGTCATCCCACTGACTGAAGATCGAAAAGACTGTATCAAGGTCGGCTCGCTGCACAGCAAGATGTGAGACGCGTTCTGCTCCTCCGAAATTTAAAATCCAACTTCAGGGCTGAATTAGTCATGCATTCATATCTGTGTTCGAGGAAATAATAAATCAGATAAGACATCGGCTGATACTAAATGGTGCATAAAGCCAACCGAATTTCATCATATTCGCATCCGAAACTTCGTACGGATCTGTAGAGTGCTCTGTGCATGTAGTGCCAGAAAACACTCTCATTATGAAAAGCACGACCAGAGGTGAACTTACTGAGCGAGAGACGCTCGCCGCAGTAGGTGGTTTTTGGAAAATGGATGACGTGATAAGTGACACTGGTTAGGTGGGACATCTGTGGTACATTCCGAGGGAGCCAGGACCACATTCACAAAAATGTTCTCGGGTTTACAGTATCCATTTACTCAATCACTCCAACCAAGAGAGACAGACCAGCATCATTCTATTCAGTTTTTATTACCCAAACCACACACCAAAAATGAACAGAATAAATGCACCACGCAAGAGCAACAGTACTTATTTTTTTTTTGAAATCACAAACTACCACACGTACAAACAAAAAGGTTGGAATAGGTTTGCGACAAGAATACAAGGAACAATCAGTGTGCCGTACCCAAACGTCGGCCAATGGTCCATCGTAGGGTTCACCTTTGAACAACTCTGGTGCTGCATATTGCGGACTACCACAGTGCGTGGACAGAAATTCGTCCGGTTTGAAGAAGTTGCAAAATCCGAAATCTAACGCGTCAGAATTGTGGGAAGAGGGAATAATGAAATTAATGATCATAACCTAAGGGGGATGTGTAGGGTGTTGAAACATTAAATCGAAACAAAAGCAGCTCCAACCGCAATACACTGTACAGCGTTGCATTTTACGAGCAGCCCGGATATTTGAACTTTGAACCGCATCGTATTCTGGCCGCACTACCGACCGAGGCGCGGAAGCTTAAGCGTCCAGTTATTTGCCAATGTCATTTTTCACGTGACCCATTTAAGGAAAGCGAGCTTGAAGGGGCTTTTCCGCTACAAATCTGTAAGCCTTCTGTGTTAGAAGAGATGAGGGAATGACAACCGACAGCAGCAACAAGGGCTTCAACATCACTTGCGTCGATCAGTAAGTACAGTGAACAAACATAATCCGCAAGTATCTAACTATGCACTCCTTAGAAAAGAACATGCCTCAGTAAAAGATACCGTGCGTAGATGTACGAAAAATGCATTCGCAAATTGAACAGCGTCAACTGGTTCCGTAACTGAACAAGTAGTTCCTTTCAGTTTAATGAAACATTCAACCATTCAACTCACAACTGGTTGAGTTTGTTCCTGGTCCCGTATAAAAAACAGCCAGTAAATAAATTTAACGCATTGGGCATAGAGGACAATCAGTAATGGCGAGAATAGCTTAAACATTCGAATAACGTGAACTCCAAACCAAACGCCTAACCCATCTTCTAAGACCAAGTCACCCGGGTAAGATAAATCGTAAAAGTTATGTGAGAGCACGCTCCCCAACGTCGAAGAACATGATTCGAACTAGGCCACCACTGATCGCAAGTCAAAATAAAAGTTTAGAAACAAAAACCTTGAAGCCGCTCCTGATCTGAATCTTCGAAGACAGTAATCAAAAGCTGACAAAGTGGAATCTCACCCGACGTGTACAGTGGTCATCGAAAAAAGCGCGGAACAACTATGTACGACAGCCAAATGTGTGATTAAAAAGACTACTCCTTTGATCAAAGACTGATAGAACACGGCATCGGTCAGGTAAAAGCCAAAGTCACCCGATTAACACATTCACAAACACAGAACACAAAATACTCATCTACTGGAAACTGTCAATGCTGTCCCAAGCAGAGAACCCTTGCAAGTTCACCACAATCGAGCATCGTGGTTCGGATGACGACAGGGAAACCTACTTCAGTTTGATTTGTGAGAAACCTTAATACAATGCTACCCAGACTAGATTCTGATTTCCAACAGAAGAGCAATCAGCCTTCGAACAAGCATAACGCATGAACTGAACAATTCGAGTTTCATATCTCAGTATGCCGGAAGTGCCTTCCGTTCAGAAAAACGGCTGAGCACGTTAAACAAAGAAAGGTCGCCAATTACAAGGAGATCCGACAATCTTTTCATTTACTTTGTGTCAGGTATTATGGTATTTCTGTGATTAGTTCAGATTAGGTGTTTGTTTCATAAACCAATGCAGACAGTTTCACAAATTGCTATTTTTGATGTAGACGAGAATTGATTACTCTAAAAGTACGAGTTGAATATCATGAGAAACCGATTGATAGCTTGACAAATAACCTGGGATCACTTTGTTGGATACAAATGAGGCTGTCAGAAAACCCTACTTTCTGATCGGTACAATCTTGCATTAAGCTAGTCAACGAAAACGTTCCTGGAATTTGACTGAAATCGATAATCCAACGACCAGTGTTCCAGGAAACTGAACAACTTGGATTTTGTTTTTAGTTTTCAGCCTTACGGAATGGAAATAGGACGGTAGGACCTACACGTACGAATCAAACCGTTTGACCGAAGAAGACCTAATATGGTAAATAACGCCGATAATCGTTATGAATACGGAAGGGAAATGGTCTGCGAGATAGCGCAGACTGAAAGATTGGCGGAATACCACAGATAAACAATAAATCAACGGACAAAAACATGGAAGAATAGAGAAATCTTTGGTCGCTTGAATAAAAGCGTTAATCAATGGAGCAGGAAACAGATGAATGGCCGCTGACGACCGAGTTGTAAGGTCAACATTAAAGTGGGCTTACCGGCCACTTTAATTTTGAATTCAGAATCCAGAAGCAGGTTTTCTGCCTTGAGGTCCCGATGAACAACACCGGAATTGTGACAGAAGTCGATTGCACAGACAATCTGCCAAAACAGTTCACGAGCCTCCTTCTCACTAAATGCGCGGGAAATACTGATGTGATCTGCGCAAAAGATCGTAAAATCAAGCCGAAGGGAGAAAAAATTAGGTCCGTTTGGTACGAAAGGGAACAAGTAAAACATTCCGAACATTTAAAGCCATGATTAAATCGAGTTGTTTCTTCAAGTTAGAAACGAAAGCCATAAAACAATACCAAACTCAACATGCGAAACTTTATGACTAGAAGCATGGAAGAATCAGTTTATCCGGTGTGCATGAAAAAGCTCAATTCCCAAAAGAAATGAATAAAAACGGAGGCAGAAATTCGCCAGTTTGACGGTACTGGCGATCAATTAATAGCACAAAGTCGACGTGACACATTTCACGGCTGGATTACGCCTCACGGAACCAAAGAACTGGAGACATGAAACAATATCCCAGCAACGAAACCCACGGTAAGAATGACAACTCAGAATGTGACTGATTGATGACAGGCTCTGCTATCCCCCGACCTACTTCCACGTCTGATCTACTGAGGCCTTGTGTGACTCGGTGCTTTAAGTCTCAGGGTCATGGTTGCCAGTTTCCTCTCAAATTGATCATGACAACACACAAATGCATGCGCATCCGTTCTTAGGCTCTCACTACGTATGGAGAAAATCAACAGGATCTCATTACACCTACCAACATTTGTCAACTGAACTGTAACATTGATTCTGCTCACCAATTCCTTCAATTCACTTTTCCTCTTATTTGATCGAAACTCGAATCTCTCCCGCATCAGATACAACACACCCAAGCTTTCCAATTACACCTCCCACTCATTTTTCGTTTCCAAAGCTGGTGTCGGTGCTTTTGTCCGTAGTTTAGCTGCCGCCTGCCGGGTATCAAATCTCGACTTTTTCAATCGTGAATTTCAACTTATGGTTCATTTCCTTAAATCATTACTTTTTTATCGTTCTTCCAACAACGGCGACTCTTTCACCTTTGATTTATTTTCTTTAAGCATTAAACGTTTGTTTGTTGCAGATCTCAGAAGTCATATTACTCACCTAGGTGATTTCAGTGTTCACAAACGCGAGTGGCTAGTACACACTCCTCTGACACTTTGGCTACAAAGCGCGAAACCGAACGATTCGCTGTGGTCAACAACTTACCTCGGCTAATTGACCTCCCAATAGACACACCTGAATGGACTGCCCACGATGCTCAAACTATTTATCATATCCCAACTTCCGTCCCTTCTACCGACTCAAATATTTCTGTTCTTCCTTTTGTTGATTCATCGGACCACTGAGTCGTTGCATTTGCCATCAACTTTCACCCGTCACAATCCTCCAACTTCTTAAAAACGCAGATTTTGGCACTACAATTCAGCCGACCGTGACTTGCACCTCAAGTTTCCTCAGTCCGAGTCTACGGAGGTCGATCCCAACCATTTCCTGTAAATGCTCGGATTCCTCGCGGTCCAGCAATTGCGACCACCCTCCCTTTTCATTCATTAGTCAATTTCTGCGTACTACAACCAGGCCCAGCCCGATATACTCTTTTGGCGACCATGTCATTCTCCACTGTTCTTTTTCTTACCGCACTCTCCAACATCAATCGTGACCGTTGTGTCACGAGTATATCTCTAAATCCTGACGATGAATACAACAACCATGTTACATTTACTAATTCCAAACCTTTTTTCCAATTTCCTTTAGGCGACATTTGTTCTTCCTACATTTGTCCATTTATTCGTCTAATTTGAGTTCGGCAGATTCAGCCTCTTGTGGGCATATTCACTAGTTCTTCCTCATATTGGTCTTCCATTACATCTCGCCCTATGCGCTCAGTTGGTTTTCTGTTTCCTGTCAAGCGTTTCTTCATCCTAGCTCATTTATCCTACCGTACAAAGCTCGAATATTACAGTCACGTGTGGGGCGAGGCTTCGTTTACCTCGCTTCCCCTTCTTACTCGGGATCCAAGGGAAGACCATCCGGCTAATCGATGGCAATAAATTAACATCCACCATTCAGTCCCTAGTCCACCGTCAGGGGGTTGCTTTGCTATGCCTCTCCCATCAATATTATTTTGTTTTTTATTCTTCGGAGCTTGCTTCAACAGTCCTCTTGCCTTTCTTGTACACAGGCAGCTAGAAATCCATTTCAGGTTTGATACTGATACTAGGGGCTGATACTTATTTCTTTCAATTTTCATTTCCCCCCGGATTTCAAACCGGTGGAACACGCTCTCATATTCTGTATTTCCACTTACTTATAATCTTTCTTTCTTCAAAAGCAGGATCACTAAGCTAGTTCCTACGTGAATGTTCCCCTCACCCCCATTACAGTACGTCTTTTGACAATGGAATTTACCTTGTGCGTAATAGAAAAGACTCGCGAATTTGTGATGCAGAAGAACAACAAGACAGATGAATATTCCGGACGATCGATATGAAAAAATAAAGACAACGATAGGACGACCAACTTTTTAAGGTTTATATTTGATTGTGACAGGTTGTACTCCATCCACCCGCGTTGATTTCCCCATTCGGCAGCCTTTCAATGACAATGTATCCCCAAGAAATATCGTTCGCTAACAGTATGATGGACAAAAGTAGTAAAATATTAGTTATCTTGTCACAGAAAAAAAAGTCCTGACCCAGAAGGGATTGCAGTATTCACGAATAAGTTGGTGGGGCAGGGCCCCATGCTGCCGTGTGCGCCCGTACCTTGTGAAAAAAGAGGAAACTGACCTCCAAATAGGTGTTTAGACTCAAATAAATCAAATTCAGTTTTAACGAATGAGCGACCGCAAACAGGTTATCTGTAGGAACAATGGGCATGGACGGTTTGCCAACTCACGAGTGACAGGTTCTAAACCCAACAACGCTGGCTATTTTGGTAGTATAAACGGCAATTCCCTTTTGTCCGGCATGTTACCAAGCGTGACCTATTGGGATTTCATGCGGTTTTCCGTCAGTCTAGGGTTGAGGGTCGTACTAACCGAAAGAGCATAACGGGTAAGATCTTTTCGACGGCACTCTTACAAAAGCATGTAACAAAACGGATGTTCACCGGAGTATGATAGAGATAATCGGCTTACCAAACACTTCACCTTTGCTGGCGTACTCAGTGACCATAAATATGCTCGACTCGGTTTCCATTACGTGATACAACCGAACAATGTGCGGATGTTGACAACGCTTCATGGCTTCCAATTCACGGGTGATCTTGTTTAGGTTGTTTGGTCCGATCAGCTCTTTGTTCATGATTTTTATGGCAACCTACATAATGGGACAAAGCAGTTGGGGAATACCTCAAAATATAATTTTAATAAGCGGGTTGAGAACCTTCGTAGTCGAGCTATTTACTGTGATGAGTGCACATTTTGGTCTATCTATTGAAAATGAAACGTAGTTACTAACAGTAAAAGTAAGCATACGAAAATATTTTCACGAAATGACCGAGGAAATGTAAAAGAGATAAGTCATTACCATTTGCCAGCTGCTTAAGAGCTCACAACCTTCTCGATCGTAAAAGCTCATCTTTTTACTATGCCAATGGTAAGGGGGACAGCAACAAATACTTCATTACTCCTCCATGTGGAATAAAGATTAGAATTAGTAAGCAGAGAGTATAGACAGTGAAACATAGAGTTCAACAGACTGTGTGAAGGTCGCATATGTAGAATGGTAAAAAGATAAGCATGGAGAAAACGAATTCAGTGAATCAACACGAGATTACTGGGAGATCTGGTGCATAGTACACCATCCGGGTAACGCAACGATACATCGTTTGCGACTGTCCAGATCACGTAAGCAGGCCCACAAAATAAGAGAAAATCAATGAAATACAAACTAGCATTTGCCATGCACGGTCGATTAAGTGAACTGCATATAGCATCCAAAGACATCCGGCTTCAGACGAACTGTTTTCGTTACGAACAGAAAAACACTGGAATCCAAAAGAATATTCATCGGGATTTGGTAGAACTATTCAGAATAGGGCCAAAATGGGATTCGCAAGGGATGATTACGACAATCACTGGGACCGGGTAAAGCAGACTAAATCAACAGAGCTTTGCGCACACAGCACATGTACAAGGATTAACAAAGAGGGCCCGGCAAATGCACATAAATTTATGGTGTCAACAGGTGCTCAGACAAAAGAAAGTTGCAAAAGCTGGGGAAAATGACGGTACCAACATTGCACTGGTAATCACACCGGAGGAGTGTGATGCCGACACGTGCAAAGCACGAATCCCAGAGGAAGATGAAAAAAGCAATATATCAGAGTACGACTGACTGCACAATTTCATCAGCGAAAAGAAGTGCGGGACAAGAACACCTGAACAGGATAGGGACAAAAATTAACTGAACAGTTCGCTGATGGATGTGTTGTGATCGTGCAGTTGTTACGTCAAATGTAAGCAAAAAAAATCTGAAATACTGTGACAAATAATGCGGAAACTGTTGACGTTTTTAGTCGTGGCCCGAAATAGGCCAAGATGCGTAAACTAGTATGGAATGAAGTTTTAGGATACAACACAAAAGATTAGTATCGAATAATCCAAATGTTGTTTAACCTTTCGCCTAACTGGTTAATTCCCGCCAAATCGTAGGCTGATCAGAGCGGAAAAACATCCTCACCTAATGAAACCTTGGCCCATTGTAACAGTGAAGTCTAATTCATGCTTGATAATTCGCAGAGGCCTGGGATGGCCATTTTATTTTAATCATTATGGCTAGCCTGTAGCGCATTTCATTCTACACGTAGTTTTACCTGTTGACTCATAAGGGTAACTTGTCATCCCTTCTGACGGTTTCACCTCATCACCCACTATTCTGGGGAGCTCCGCAATACCCGGTGTGCTCGCAACGTCGGATATTTCATCCAGCCTCTTTTGCTGACATCATTACATCGGTATTCTCTAGTACCCCTCTTTGGAGAACTAAACTCGGCAACTAAAACCATGGCTACGCTCAATTTCCAAATTACATTAGCCTCCGCATGCTCATAGCCTACAGACTTATGGCATTTAAACTGAGACGATATTCCCGTTGTAATGGATTCCGGTCATCCTTCATCCAAAAGTAGATTGCGAAATGAATGCCAAAAGTCAAACTTATGCAACGCGGGCTTTACAACGTCAGTACATAATCGTAGCGGAACCTAAGTGCTCGGCTCTAGCACGACATCAAATTCCCTAGGTGAATTATGTGCACGTGACGCCGCGAGCAGCTTGCCGAAATCATATGAAAAGAAACATGATAACTGTGTGCGGACACGTAGCAGGAACAGTAAGAATGCAGCGACTCCATGGGAAGTATCTCTTGGTTTCGCGTAAGGAGAGCGCATGCAAGCCTGAGTCGCAGACGATAACTGGCGAGCTATTCAGAGTAGCTTCCAGCGGTTTAGCAACTACACTACAAGAGAGTAATAACTGAGTCATTCATTGGTTGTTCGTACTGAGTGTCCTAACTAAACTGATTTAGTCTGCTTTTGAAAATGTCAAACTGGACATTTGCATGCGATTAAATTAAACCTGAAGGGAAGGGCCGATGAATGATTGGGGGACTTCTTCATCAACAATGACTAGAATTACGGCTTACATTAATGTTTCTTCTACATCGCGCCTGATTCAACATTATCGCACTACCGTCAAAGAATAACTCTTTGTATCAGGTGAATTTGTTCCAGGATATATGGTTACACGGAAAATACTCCGACTTATCTATCACTGTCCCCTGATTGGGAATCACTCAGCGGTTTATTATGGAGAAATAAATGTCAAAGTGATAGTAGCACTTCGTTTGTCAACGAATAAGGGAACGAAACAACATAGTGACATCAGTGAACATTATTTCAAATTTGCCAAGCTCGAACGTCTATATCCACGGCCACTTAATTATTAGAAGATGATCTCGTTTCTGTTATCTTGTTAACGTACCTGAATCGTCGGACCACTACGATTCTCCATTTATCCCAAATAGTGTGATCTTACTGGATGACTATTCTCGAAACAGAAATCTCACGAAAAGTAAGCTGAAAAAAGCCTGTTAGTAAAATCTAGAAGTATGCTTTTTGCGTGAAATTTACATGAGTTCTGCATTTGCGATTACCGGAAAAGAGATACAACTGGACCTCAAAAATACTGGTGGGAGCATCAGTGGGATGCCTACTGAGCGACCAAAAAATTTCGATTATTGCCCTCATCGCACCCGATTCAGAGAATGTGATTCTAGGCCCAGGATCGAAGTCAGTACCACGAAGGTTCCTATCCGAAGAAAACGCACCTCGTAAACCATAACGCGAAAGCAGTTAAAAACATAAAAATGAGCCCAGCGAACAAAAAAATGGATACTCGTTTTCTTTCGTTAATTGTTTTGTCTCACTTTCATTCTATTTCCATAGGACCTTTCAATCGCTTGAGTTCAATTCGGTCATTGATTCTGCCCTAACCGTGGGGGGATGTTGGGCGCCTGAACTGAGAAGATTAAGAGACGCATGAACTGGAGTACTGGATCAACGACTCAACGGTCCGCGAATACTGTTTCATTTCACTAACTTTGATCAAAGGCACCGAGTAAGCCCTCTAAGACAATCTTGTAGTTTGGTTTTGAAAGATGAGCAGAAAAAAGCCCCTGGAGGAACCACTGATTTCGACAGGCAATCGAAGTGGGGGCGGAGTAGTCTGAAAAAGCTGACAAACATCTTTCGTCTTCCTCTCGAAGTGTTTTCCATTATCTCTACCGTTTAAACAGTACAATATATATTATATATACATATATATATTATATACACATATATTATACACATATATGTGTATATATGATTTTGAAAATCTGTTTTGGTCGTAGCTCAGGTTGTTGGTTTTCATGAGATTCTGATCACTGAGTTTGGCATTTAGATCGCAAACGTTACATCACCAGACGAGGTGACAGTCAGTGCATAGTTGGTGTTCGTCTGCATTTGTAGAAGTATTATTGGGTTTGACCCTGACTTCCATACTACTGTTGGCAGTTGGCTTTAAACCACCATCTTGATTCTGACTGTGTATGTGTTGACGCTGATTGACAAGCTCACTGGGCTTCGGCTAACACGTTGACATTTTCTGTTTTTGTGCTTTCCAGGTCGGTCAGGCAATCCTCTCGAAGATCGTTGTGCATGGTAAACTAGTCGGCCTTTCAAAACAAAAACAATCGTCCACAAGTTAAGCGACCAAACCGTTCAACGTCATTCTTCTGGGGGGAAGGTCAGACCAGCAAAAGCCGAATAATGATGATGTCAAGCTCGTTGACGAGGTCGAAAGTCAAGGCCAATGGTGCACTCATAAATGCAGAGGAACACCGTCAGCTGAACACACGTACTAACGATGTCACCTGGCCCGGTGATGAAACGTTTGCGACCTAAACGCCAAGCTTAACGATCGGAACCTCACGGAAATAGGAACATAAACGTAGCGCTTTACGCACAGCCTGCATAGCATGAATCATAGCAGGCGATCAAAACAGTCACCTCGCGATTTATCAATTCCGTAACTGGATGAAAACAGTCCTAATGGAAAAATTATAACCGGGAGATATTTTGCCCACTTACTTGTTGACAAAAACAACCTGAGTTCAGTCAGACCAAGTGCAATTTGTCACCGCAAGTTTGACAGGACATAATTGGCTGTACATGGGCAAACAGTCAGGGCTAAAAATTAACTGTCCTAATCTCGCCTCAGAGGTCAAATTAGTGCAAGCGGTTTGAGTTGCTACCCTACTTTCCGCTTGACTGAGTTTCACATAAATAAAATGTAAAGAGACCGCAGTAGAAATTTTATTGGCGTTCGCTGGAAAATTCTTTCTGCAAGTAGATATGACACTCATTTTTTCAAGGACTGGCCACCCGTGGACGGAGATATTAGTTTGACGTATATCCCCTTAGTAGAAGTAACCAAAAAGCAAAAAAAAAATTCCCGTTAGGATGAATACAGCTGGTATCAACAGAAAATTAATTCAATCCAGTGTATTAAACGTGCCTTCATTTTGGTCGGTATATGTTTAGCCAACTTAACGACTGCGAAATTACCTCGGCCCAGGGTCGGGCCGAGCTGGTATGGACCAATGTGGGGAGCAGAGTGGGAAGTCTTTGTACCCGTTTCAAACCATTTATCTGCAACTGCGGACATTGCAACGTTAGAAGATTCTGACCCAGGAGTACAGGATGCAGCCACGTTAGGAACGACATTTCGATTCCCGGTCACTATGTCTTGGTTCACCTGTTCGCGGACGGTATTCAGATCGAAAATAGGTAGGGTTCTGTCGTACGAGCCACTCGCAGGCTCATCTTTGCACGACGCGACCATCGCCGTCTCTGCAACAAAGGCAAGGAAACAGCAAAACAGATCAATAAAACCTTTCCAGTTTTTTTCCTACCACATGGGAAACTGATAAAATACTCACTACTTACTGCTGTAAGGGAACGGGAAGTTTAATTCTATCTTACTTGAAGAAACCCTGGTCAGCAAGAATATCTTCAGATGTGTTCACAATCGGCAAACGGTTCGGCAGCCACAAATCACCCATTCTCCAAAATCGGGCCTACAACTGGATTCAGTAAACACTTCCAGTAACGCACAGATATGCCGAGTTACAACTAAATAAAGACGCACTCACAATGCATGGGCGTGCATCGTATGACCAACTGTCTTCAAAAGGCCCAACATGGTCGCGAGTGGGTGTACCAGGGTTCGAGTTGGCTACTCGTTCTAAAAGTCTCTCTAAATCCTCCCAAATAACCGGCGTCTCAAAAAGCCTTCGCTGAGGAAGTCCCATGCACTACCTTCTCGTAGTGGGTCAGTTTTTGCGAAAATGGAGGGATGAAGGCGAATTCTCGGCGTTTTCCACCGGGTTGACCAATGTTCTGAAATCAGTCCAGAGTAGATGGATAGACACTGATTTCAAACAAACCACGAGTGATGCACGAAGCATGCAACAATATTCATCGGCATCTGCGGAAAGGGAGTGTACTGGTCCCCCAGGATGTCTAGCCCCATCTGAAGGAGCGTATGAACTAAATAATCAGTCACCGGTACGCAATAGGTCACCTGACCCTCAGACCGTCCTGCTCCTTCGTGGGTTAGGCCATCTGGTCAAAGGCTGGTGGTAGGGTCCCCTAAGTCAAACTTCTAATCCGATTTGAAAAACCGGGCAGTATCAAGCGCATAGAAGAACCATGGATCGCCATGGCTAGCCGATGACATGAAGACGAAGAAAGGAGGAACTAGCTTGTGTTATACACTACAAATATTATTTCTTTTTCCTTCATTTTTCTTGCATCTTTTGTGTTAAGTGACAGGATCAGCTTCGTTTTCGGTCGCATTGTATTTCCTAATCGAGATTCTACTTATTCACACACATACACACGCACACAAAGCACATCTATACGAAACACTAAACAACGAAAATAGATTGCAGGGTGGGAAGAAAGCTAACAATGGCGTGAGCAGTCGAACAAACACAATCAGTCAAATTCGTACGATAGTTCAGGATGCAGATGAATGAGAGAGGAACCCAAGAATGCTAAAAAGTGATCGTTAATCGATTTCTTATCGAGCATCTGTGAATAGAAAACATTTGACGATGGTTGGGATAACAACAGATAACCTCCAGCTGTCCGTTGGTAAATTCGATCATTGGTCCGGATAGGTGTTTCTGCTGGGGATTTCTTCGGAAACTTGAAGAAACGCAGATTCCTCAACTAGGCGGAAATTCTTACCAGTCGAAATTTTAGAGGAGCAAGAACTCAACATAACCTATGATGCACGCTTGCTATCGACATTTGAGTCTATGAGAAGGTAAAGGGAATACCTATTCTGGGAGATTTATCAATTACCTTCGAGTCAAAGGTTGTACCTACATACCACACTTTGTCCCAGGATACCATAATCATCATCGTTCAGCTTTAAACAGCACGGCGAACCCCGCTGACCGCTACCTCTCTCGCTCAGCTGAATGTTGTCATAGAAAGGATGAATATGCAACGTGGACAGAGAGTGGACCTACACGAATGAGGCTGGAAAAGCGAAACATGAAGAGAGGCCTGATGGGTTATTATAAAGAAATTCTGATCAATCAGGCCAATCAAGATCACTCCTCTGTTGGAAAAAAAAACGCAACCATCATAAAGCACTACAGACAGTGATGACTGAAAATTGACAGAACAAATTCTGTTGTATCCTTATTGCTCTTCTTCATCACGCTGAAAATACCTGTCTGCCTTTATCAGTCTTCTTAGCTCTAAAATAATTGGGATTTAACGAGGAGCCGAGAAATTGCTTCCACATTGACCGAATAGTATCAATATATTGTAAAATGTTAGTCGCTGTGCTATCGCGCCCCGAAAAGGTATGTTAGGAAAGGCGAAATAAAACGTCCAAAAAGGCATCTTAGACGAATATATTTCAAGTTAACCCGGAGGGAAATGATGGATAGGTCATAAATCGCTATGGTGAAATTGTATTAGTAGAGAAGCTTGGTATCGATATATAGTGTCCCTAATAATTCTCGATGTATTTTAGATTACAATTTCTAGGATTAGAGGAATTTGAAATCATTTGGGTCAATGGGCGAGAGACATATTTCAGACGGAAGCCTGGCGGGGAACAACAAGGACCAAGAATGAAACCAAAAGAAGGGCGCAGGTAACCATGATGGTAATCATCCGCGACATTAACGATAACATAGGTGGAGTCACCCATACTACTTACCTTGATCTTTTTCGGCTATAAGAAGAGATGAAGAATTGGCCAGCGACGCGCCGTGAAGTGGACACAGAAGACCTGAGCAATGGAGGCATTCGAAAGGATCAAAACATGAGCGAACGATTGCACAGTGCGAGGTGTCTAGTTTGATTGACCAATAACCACGCAATGAGTTCGACGATTTTGATTGTTACTTCCAAACATAAAGCGAAAACAAATACATCCGTGGATCACTCCGGAACAAATTAGCGGAGAACCCCGTTGTTTTATGGCTGAAATTAGGTAACATCAAAATTTGTAGTTTGTTCGTGTGCTTCACTAGACTCTCCATCGAAAATCGGACCTTGGCCCAAAACTCACACTGTATGGCGGCGACGTTCGTAGTGAATGCTCCCAGGTCTTACAGTGTTTCCAAGACCGAGACCAGAGAGGCAAAATCTTTATCTCCCTCAAACAAAAACAATTTTTGGAATTCACTTCTCAAGCGATAAAAAGGAAAGCTAGAATATTTACTCGTCGGCACGTGGGTTAAATACCGCTTTGTCAAATTTCTGCGAAGGAAGGTCACTGTGAATAACAAACATTGACAATATTTCACGCTGTAAAGGTAAATGTATGAGACCGTCACAAAGAGACTGCATCATGTGGTGCGACGGTTTGCGTGCCTCCATGAGCTATACAGGATGGCTTATCTCAAGCCGAGGATCAAGTCATACCTGGAAGGTCAATGGATGGGGACCTGACGAAGCAGTCGCCTGGTCCTCCAGGTTAAAGAATGATTTGAGCTGGCAACCCAGTCGAGAAAAGGAATGAAGGAATAATTAATCCTATGAGAGGAGGTTCCATTTAACGATTCCCCGTTGTCATGTGGACAGGTTCCAGTTAGAAACAAGTGCCTTGATAGGGAGTCCTAATCGTTTTCCTGCTTAGTGGCTGGACCTGCCCATGAAACCCGAAGAATAGTAAAAACAACAAATCCTATATTGCATCGGTCGTTGCGCAGGAAAATCCGGATTACCTCACCCATTGCTTCGAGCAAAATGGATGGTGATAAGTATGCAGCTGTTCAGAGCTCTTGAGATGGGTTAACGTCTCACCGCCTTGTAGTTGAAACTTTTGAGTCAAGCGCTCCGGTTAAGGTTCCCAAAGAAAACTCCCTAAGACTTTTCAAACCGTTGTCTGCTGTTTCCGTAGGACTCAAAGACTCCACTTCCGAAGTCACTTTTCGTGGACCAAATACAGCCCTATTCCGTCGCCTTACTCTTCGCGAACCTGACGATCCGGTTTCAAGCGTTCATGGTCAAGATGGCGCTCGGATCAATCTGAGCGTGCGATCCGAGTGTGAACTGTTAGAGTGGATCGCCGTTAGCAGTCGTTTGTGCGTAGTTTGGTTGAACAGTTTTGCAGGCGTTAAAACAGTCGGCTAAAGCGTCATTGTCTGTTCGTCATATCTGTGCATGGGCCCACTGATAGCAGGTCTCTTGAAGCCATCGACGAGTTATACCGGGAGTCATCTCAGACAGTGATTGACAGAGAAGTGTAGGGCAATGGAAGAACTTGAAGCTATCGGAAATAATCGCAATCTCTATCGATTGATTAGGGATAATGGTCCACGGAAGCCAAGTGAAGGCGAGGTGGTCAAAAGCCCTAAAACTCACTGAGCCAATCCCAGGAGCGTTGAGCAGGACATTGGGATCAATCTGCGAAAGAGAACAGATTCCCGAGGACTGATGTGAATCAGTGGATGCACCAACTTACAAGAATATAAGTCCCGTTGTTAACAACACACAGAAATTGGTGTGGTATGCAACGCATCGAAAGTGCTCACAGCCGTTATCCTCGCCGATTACCTGGTACTCGCAAAAAGTGTATGAGTAAGAATCGAACCGGTTTCCTACCTGGTCGCGGTTCCATTGACCAGATCTTCACATAAGCACATGCATCGTTGACCTACAATTTACTGATTTGAAAGCGATGTTCAGCCCATTCGACTTTGTGGTTTTGAGCTTGCCTCTCGTTAAAAGGTGTGTCAGACAAATTCATTTCACTTATCTAACCTCTGCATGCGAATGGCCTAAGCCAAGCTTACGGCAATCTTTCATCCGAGTTACCCACAAGAAGTGGCGTTCGTCAGAGATGCCCCTTTCACCTTCTCATTTTGTCATTAAGATGGTTAAGGAGATAGCCCCAAACGTACGTGAGATTGATGTCATCGATGTTCGCCTGAAATGGAAATTGTCTGACTTCATCACCACCACCATCGTTCAGCAGTAAACACCAAGGCAAGCCCCATTGACCGCCGCCATTTCCTTAAGGTAACATTTTTCTAAAACAAGGGTGAATACCCAAGAGAAACAGGGAGTGGACTTACATTGGACGGAAGAGATAAAACGATGCGGTAGCCAACACATGTAATACAGTCTAACTGCATAAACGTGTTATTTCAGCCATTCTCTTTCGACAGAATGTGACAACACGATTGTTACTGCTAACGGTTCACTATCATATCCTTTATTGTCTCCAGGCAGCTAGTTAAGGAGTATTTCAGACCCAACCACGAAGACAAGACATCTACTTCACCTAAGTTCGTTGTATATTTTTTCATTCCACGTTGCCATCTAATCTGCTGATCTACACATCGCTTCTTCCACTCCGTGGGAAGAACAACAAATAGGGCACAGTGCGGAAGACAAGTGTTCATCAAACGCAACCAGCAATCCACTAAGTTTCATACGTCAAGATAAAGTATCCCCAAAATTGGCATCTAGTACTAGATTCCTGACCTCCACATTACTCACCCGGTCACTGCATTCAATCCAAGCCATACTACGTGGACATCAGTGATCGAATACATCCAAGCGACAAACATCCCCGGCACGCATACTCCATGCCTCGCATCCATGCAAAGGAGCTGAGGACACTGCGCGCACAGTACACACGACCTTTCGACCTCAGTGAAATGTCAGGCCGACGCCACAAGTGCTTCAGCCCAGCGTAAGCCACTCCAGCCTTCGATATACCCGTGTTTACCTTTATTGACGAGCTAACATCGTTCGGGCACGGAGCAACTAACGTAAATGAAACGGTCCACAATTGTTAGTTCCTCTCCATCCAGTATTTCCAAGGTCCGGGACCTCGTCCGCCCCAGTCTGTTTGCATCACTTTACACTTTGAAGGTGTGAAGTACATGCCAAACTGAGGTACAGACCTCGAGAGTCTGTGTAGTGTACGTTGCGCGTGATCCGCAAATTTGAACAGACACACAACGTCACCTGCGTAATCTAAATCACACGGCTTCCGTTCAATTCCCAATTAGATTCCTACATCCTGGAGACATCCTAAAGCATCTTCCCTCACCTCGTCCATGACGAGACTGAACAGCAATGGAGAGACAGGACACTGCTTTTGAATACAGCCAATCGTTCCAGATGACCTTGAGAATTGATCGTATATCCTCACGCCACCACATGTATTCGAGTACAATGCTCGCAACAGATTCACGAACTTCTCCGATGGAAAACACTGAATAGCACTGTCCGATCCACTGAGTCGGATGCACCTTCCAAGTCCAGAAAAGCTACGATCGAAGGGCGGCGCGTCTCTATTAACCACAGAAGAGTGAAAATCTGGTCGATGCAACCTCGACCTCGACGAAATCCGACCTGCTGTTCAATCACTTTACTCTCGGAAACCGGTGTCAAACAGTACAGCACTAGCAAAGCTAACACCTCAGTAACTATGGAAATTAAACTGGCCCCACGATGATTGCTATAGTCGCCCCGTGTGCCCTTCTTGAAGATGGGCAGAATCAGTGACCCACCCCACGGTAACAGAATATGTTTCTCGTTCCAAGTATCACGAATCAAAGAGGTAAGAGATTTCATTAGAGCTTCTCCATACAACTTCCAAAGAACTGGGGCGAGCTCATCGGGGCCGACCCCTTATCCCCTCTTCAGAAGTCGAACATTCGACTCTACTTCCAAATCCTTTGAGGAGTCAATAGACACATCCCAAGGATTCGCAGCTGCAGCTGTCGGATTAACTGCATTAACCTGCGGCTAGCTAAACTGATCCTTGAAGTGCTTAGCCTAACGATCGAGTCTTTGCTATCTACCATAAATGCGCTATCCACTTCTATCACATACAATTTCACTAACCGAAGTAAACCAAGTATAAGCTTAAACAGTCTTTCGCTCTTACCTGAAGCAGCTGCTAATTCAATTTTTCTGCCACCTTAACTCACCAACTTTCATGACCATTCTGAAGGCCTATCGACAGTTGACGCTGCAGCTGTCAAAGCATGTTATTCACTTTGTCGCATTCAGAGAGCTGGCATTATCGTTCCATTACTCCAAGCGACCATTGCGAGATCCAGTGTCTTTGGCGAACGCTAGGTCTAGGACTATGGGAGAAACCTGCTGCCAAATCTATCACCTGCTTCATTCGGTCCGACCGCTTACCTACACTGCTGCTCTTCGAGGTTCTTAGTTCGTCGGACAGTTTCCGCTCACAGCTGGTACGAACAGCCGAACGAGACAGACGTTCGACGTCTAATCGGGCTTGTAGCCTACGTCCGCGACCACTCAACTGGAGCAAAAATCTGATTAAAATTAACGCATGGTCCGATTTGACGTACGCGGTCCAGTAAGATTTGCAGTTCGGACAGAACTGCGCCAATGGTAGCTTACTGCGGTATGGTCAATCAGACGCGGAATACCTGTCGAGTTAGAACGCCCTGACGCTGTTCGATGCGCGGTGTCGGAAATTCATGCAAATGTGAAAGTCACAACAAAGATGGAGTTAAATAATGAAATAGCGATTTCTTTTAGATGTACAAACTTAGGTCGTCGAGAAGTACGGGCTCAATTCGGCGAATCAGTACACAGGATGCCACGTTGGAATGGGCCAATACAATGCAAAATTTTCACAGCTTTTTACCTCTGAATGTGAAGAGGAACCCCCAATTTAGATGTTTGACTGCTTGAACAAAGAAGATTTATGCACTGAGATACTCTTGAAGCTGAACTGCAGATGGTGAGAAGATTATGTCACCGAAAAAATGGTTTCCAATTGGACTTAAAATCGATAAGATAGTTGGAGACAGAAAAGGAAGTTCCGAGGAGGGCGATAGTGGAGAGAAAGCCAGTATACATATCTCTGTCATTCAAAGGTGACACGCTAGCAGAGATAGCACGACGAAGACTGACTACCGCTATCAATAAGACATTCTATGCAGCCAAGCTTAGAAACTTGTCCAAGTCCCGCCCTGTAGTGTCATTACGGTTGAAAGACAAAGTCCCTGATTCTGCAGCCTCGTTTTGTATCTATTCATTTACATGTTCCTGTGGGACAATGTACATCGGCCGCACCACCAGGCTCTTGTCTGAACCCATCCGTGAGCATCATCCTGTATGGTTGGGCACTGGAAAAATTAAGTAACTTATTAGCGCAGTCGTTTCACATCTAGCACAGACTAACCAGACCGTGAATGTAATGCAAGCTTCCCGGACCCTGTATAAGGTCAGAGGTCAAAAATCCAGGTTGGCAAAGTGTCGCCTGTTGAGCACTGTGGAAGCTGTCTCGATCCGTCTTCACAATCTTTCACTGTGCTCTCAAAAACAACTGGCGGTTGCGCTTCAACTCCCCTGGTCCATCCTCCGTCCCGATGAAAACCCTAGACAGCAAAACAACCAACACAACACGTTCTTGTGTATTCAGGTTATGCATGTAACACCACAAATCTTTTCTCCACCGATATTTATATCTGACTAATCCAATTCTTTCTAAAGTGAATTTTTCCATATATACAGTGATGTAATGGTATGAGCACGAATTACTGAAAACGAGCTTGTTCGCCAAATTGTTTTCTCAAATAAATAATAGTCCGCACAAAATTGGAGAAGCCTTTTCCCGTTATCTGTTCGCTCAGCAAGCAACGCGCACTGCCCACCCAAAAAGGCTTCCGATCCACTCAGTTTCTCAACTTGTGCATTAAAATCACCTGCTACCACTACAATGTCCGAGTCTCAGCTCTTACGAACAAGAGTGACGAGCTCGTCATAAAGCTCGTCTTCTTGTGTGTCAGCGCTGCAATCCAAAAAGGGCTGCTTCAGCCTTCCCACTCAAAACTATTTGTACACCGCGTTAACCAAAAGCTTGAGCTGCTTCGTCTCCTGAAATGTGCAGGAAATATTTTGATCAGACATTATGCCCAGTTAATTTAATTGCACTACTCGAATCCTGAATTCGCGTTTCACTGACGCAGCAGACTTCAATCGAAAGGGAGTCCACTATCAAAGCTGAACGCATCTGTTGGCCGGCCTGCATGAGAGTGAGCACATTGAAGGAGTCCAGATTCAGAGGCTGATGTGGTTTAGAAAAATGTTAGCCAGCACGTTGAAAACCACCTACTACACTGTTTAACAATGAACGGTTACGAGTATCAGGCGTGTTATCAGTGGGTAGAGATGTAGTTGGAAACAGAAGAGACAGGTTGAACAAAAGAGAGGGAACTCTGATCAGTAGCATACTTATCACTACACATGGGGATTGATGGATGGGTACTGCTAGGTAGTCCAGCTGCTAAGCAGAAGAACGATTAGGGCTCTCAACCAGAGCCTCTTGTTCCGACAAGAACCTGACCGCAAGGCAGCGGGCTATAGCTGAGTGGAAGCCCATCTACCTGGATTAATTATTCTTCCACTCGATTTTTTCCGACTGAGCTGACAACTCAGATCAACCCTTGGCCGAGAGGACCAGGAGACTACTTCGTCAGGTCTTCCATGCATGATTGGATCTTCGGCTTGAGATAAACTATCCTATATAGCTCGTTGGGTCATGGAGGCACGCAAGCCTTCACATTACGTCAAGGTGCAGTTTCGTTTGAAACTCGGGTATAGTGGAGGAAGCATATTCTTTCCACTACACTCATTTGTGAAGGATATAATAAATAAAAATCCAAGGGATGCTAACGGTTGCAAGACTTGAGATGATTCCCAGGCAACTGTCTGAAATAACTGCTTAGGACGGCAGAATACACAAGCATTTCTGTGACCAATTTTTCTTCGCTTATTGAACCAAATCAAGATCATGGTGATTTTGCGGGTAACAATACACTCCAAACCATGAAGCACCACAAGAACACGCCTTAAATTACCGAAAGAGTACTGGAAAAAGACAAAAAGAAAACTAAAGACAGCAACTCACGTGGCCATAAACAGGGTGGCAAAACTCCGAACAAATGCATTGGATTGTGGTTGGCTGGCAGGAATGATTCCGGAACACTCTCATTTGATTCATTCTTTGGTTTATTTGATAAACTCGCAACAGATGAAGTTGTAGGCTCCACCTCAGAGCTCGGACACTCTTGGGAAACGGTTGCAGTGGGAACTGAGGGCTGACTGCCTAAAGTATTCGCTGAAGATTCGGCGTGCGAGCTGAAACGCTGACGCATGGTCACTAAAGCATTGTAGTGCAAGTGTAAGCACTGCGCCGCAGATCCGATAAGACTTCGACGCACAACCGAAGACATTCCCGCTGTCGGAGCTACCGAAGGTAAAGGATGCAAATCCAGGCTCCCGAAATGACGTTCCCTAGCTTCGGTTTCCTCTGTTGAGGAAGAGGTGCTGCTGCTGCATCGAGTGCCACGACTGGTCCCGGTCGGCTTTCCAGATTGTCGGCTGGACTTGCCACTACTCACGCTGCCACCGCTAGTACCCAAACTCATTGCTCCACTTCCGGTACTACTGCTTCCTTGACTGTCCTGTGCACGAGGGAGATGATGACGCGATGTGGACTTTGACTGATGAACTTGATTAGCTTCTCCACCATTTGGCTTGGCAGATAACTCCTCATCTTCCTTGGCTTCGTGCTTCGAAAACGAAACTGAACGATTCTCTGCAGACGGTTGTCTAATAGACGGAGATGAGATGAGAACTGTTTATGAATATTTTCCAATCATCTTTGACATAATTCAGATTAAAAACCTCTACCATTAATATAGCATGCTTCGCATATGAGTAGGTGGAAGGGACACGTCCCGTATATTCTAGGGCTCATTGAATGGTAGAGGTTGTGATAAGAACCCTAAAATCTGGAGAGACAAAATCGCATAAAGTCTCCATAAATCGATATGACAGTAAGGAAAGGTCGCGAATGGCTTATACCCTTTACTCTATGAATATCGACGTATTTTATGAGAAATGGTGTACTTTCAGAATGAAAACAATCAGACTAGGTGCGTACCATCACAAAAAATGACTTACAGTGAGGTGTCCTCCTGCTCCATTTGGCGATGGAGCTGTGGTGGATGTCGCCGAAATTTAGTTTCTGATGTATCCATAACCTCAGGTTTTCCAGAAGGGGGCCGAAACACAGTCTTTCTTAACTGGTGCGGAAGTGCTTCCACATAACTGGATTGTCAGCAACCTAAAGTTCTCTACTAATTATCCTAAAAATCCAAAAAAACAAGGCATTAGCTGCTATGCTATTCGGGCACAAAATCAATGAGATGACAGTAAGGTTGTTCATTTAATTCTGATGTCACCAAAGATACAGCTGTTTCCTACTTGGCACGTCCCAAGGTCCCACAAAGAAGAACATTTGCCACGTTTATGGTTGACTGTGAAGGGACCATGATCAAAAATAAGCGACTGTGAACAAACAGCGGCAGCACCAAAAATACAGTGGGTTTCGCAGGGACAATATTCTCTCCATAAGGTGTCATAAATCATTAATGATAACATGGTATGGAAAGTGCAGACCGTCATTAGATAGAGCCATAACCCCTTGCCTCGAAGTAATCTACCCTAACAGGAAGCAAAGAACCGAACTTCTCAGACGTTGTACCAATTGTAAACCCGCAAGTCGTTAGGTTCTAGACCGGAATCGATCAAAGTGCATATAAAGTGAAAGATCAGTCTGCGGATCTAAATGGCTTCAGAACATTCTTTCCATCTGCTGCCTTGCAAATCAGGTCTTTCGACCAGAGGCTCAAACAAAGGTTTTCTAAGACAACCCCATAAAATGGGTTCGGGCGTCATCATTGTCGTACAACGTTAAACAACACGACGGGCCCAAATGTCCTCTGACCTGCCCAATCTGTTACCTGTTACAATGGAAAGAACGCGAGCGGACGGTTAATATACACTGTATGCATATGCACACATAAGCACATCATATTCCAACACAATTGACATGCACGAACTGCCCAGCCCCTGGTTACGCGGCATACACTCGTTTGTTGCGTCAAATCGCGCTTATCGGTCGCAAGCGCTCGACGCCTATAAATACGAATTCACTCATTCGGTAAGAGGTCTGCTCAGTGAACGGTTGTTCCGTCTCCCACTGTCGAGTCCATAACAGTTACTTGGCGACAAAATCGTATCAACCTGTGCTCACCAAAATTCTACAATATCAACAACAGTCACTTTTCGAACAACAAGAACATCAGATGGAAATGATTGATTTATAAACTTGTGGGAATGTTGCGAACTGCGACCAATCATTTTTAATAGGGTTGAAAGAATCGTAAGCCATTGGCATTCGGGAATTTAACTACGATGCAGAAAATGGCATCACTTCTACACCACGGTACGAGCGATATGAGGACAGCTTTCTGATGGACAGCACCTTTTCACAATAACAATTCAAAGTTCGCTAGCCCGCGCAGAAACCGTGATCAGAGGAACAGTTGTGCTTTGTCACATCATCCGCGAGGTTTTCCAGACCGAGTTCAATCCCAGCATACGGCAAAACTGTCTCAAAATAGCCAGACAACCAGAAGAGATCGTCTATTTTATGACGTGCTGAACGCATGAGTGAAGTGGAAGGGGGGTGCCGCATAGACACTAAAACCAACCACACGTCAGTAATAATGACCTGAAACTTGGAGTACCACAGAACCACATGGGGACGTATTAGGTTAGAATCGGTAACGAGCGAGGCGATACCGAGTTCCATCTACTACCAAAGAAACCAGCGGATCTGGGATTCGAAGCTCTGACCTGTTGGGGACAGATTCTTAACCCATGTGACCTCCGTCGCGTCAAGGAGGGTGAATGTCTTCAAACTAATTAAATCGTAGAGGACTGGTCCAAACCATCGATCCTTGTCTCCGAGTTGACATCTCCAGGTGACACAAAAATCCGCAAAGAACTTCTAGCAAAGTTGAACTCCGCAGAACAACAACCCGTGCAAGAGTGAAACCGGTGAATATCTCACAAATGAATTTAAAATACCATTTCAAGATGCCTCAACATCCGTCAACAATGTGAAGTATGAGAAAGCATCATTAAAACAGCCACTCTCCCAAGAGTTGAACGTCTACTTCAGTGATCGTCGCGCAGAGTGATCAGAAGCACGGTATACTTCTGCTCGCCACTTCCTTGATAGGTTGGCGCCTCACCGCCTTGTGGGGCCACCTTCTGGAATCAAAGCCTAGGCCTAGGGTCCCAAAAGGAAACACCATCCTGCGAAGCTGCGAAGCACCTCTCGTTGTTTGGTCCTAAATACGCTTGACTGGCACCCTGTTAGCCCCTTTCTCGTCTCCGCATTCGGCGAACGTTCGTCGTGCACGCAAAGGAGGTGTCTCCCTTATATGTTGGTGAAACCATTTCTACTTATTTTCAGCCTACCACAATATTCGTCGTATCTTGCTTGATGCGCATTTCTAAGTGCACCAGTCCCGGGGGGCCAAGCGTAAACGAGGTGGTACTCGAAATCAGCAAGAAAAACGAAAGATTTCTCAAACAGAGGTTTGCATCGTTCGCCTTGCAGTTCACCCCGTGCTCACTCCTGGATGCAAAACATGACCGTTGCGAGTTGTGGATACCAGTGGACTGGAAGTATTCCACCAATGATGTTTGCAGCGAACAGCGGGACAAACTTAGATGA
This sequence comes from Fasciolopsis buskii, assembly GCA_008360955.1. Classification (NCBI taxonomy): domain Eukaryota; kingdom Metazoa; phylum Platyhelminthes; class Trematoda; order Plagiorchiida; family Fasciolidae; genus Fasciolopsis; species Fasciolopsis buskii. Next base: position 54 of record LUCM01004538.1, on the reverse strand, counting down.
ATGATGCAATATTGAACGGCTTCCCATATTCCTCCAACGTAGTCGGTGGCAGTG